>APFE031589976.1:28338-68780 GCA_000404065.3 Pinus taeda | reverse complement strand
AGAGAAGGCCTCTTCTCAGGCCAAGGATACCGGGACAAAGTCCTTGGAGGACTTAATCATAGAGATGGGACATGATCCCAAGGATGTAAAGGCTGTAGAAAATCTAATTAAAAAGAAAAATGATGATACAGCTGCATTGGAAAAACAAATTAAAATTCCTCCTCTACACCATCCATAAATAGCTGAAGTATTGGAAACTCGGAAGGAGGAAGAGCTTATAGACTTAGTCCTTAAGCTGAATGATCAACCAAAAGAGAAGAGAAAGAGTTGGATAACTTGATACAGTCTAAACAGAGTGAGTTGGCCACCACTCGTTAGACTGTTATTCCTACAGTCTCTACAACAGTACCCTCCACATTGGCTGCTTCCTTAGCACCAAAAGTTCCACCAGCTACAACTATGCTAGTCACAGGTACATCTTCAAGCGCAGGGACATCCATAGAAAAGATAGTTGAATTGGTAAAAGCCATGGAGGAAATGACCATCCAGGCTACTGAGCTTAAGAAGCTTAGAGAAAAAGTGTCAAGTTTGGAGACAGATTGCAAACTTGCACAGATACAATAGAAGGAAGAAGTTCAGAAGAATCAAATAATGGGAGAAAGGATAAAAGTCCTTGAAAAGGACTTGACATTGCAAAAGCCACTAGGAGATATGAAGGAAATGCTCCGGGCCAACATCACTGACTCTATCAATGATGTTTGGCCATCTATTCAAGTAATTTTTTAGCAAACTGAATTGGTGAAAGTGGTCACCGATGTAATTAATACAACAAGAGAAGAGATGGGAGACAAACCTAAAGAGGCCAACCAATTGATAGAACTTTGGAACAGTAAAAACAGGTATCAGCTAGATGAACTGGGCATAGAAGATAGAATAGGGACCATTATAGAAATTAAGAAGATTCTCACCAAAAGGAACCTCATGCTCAATCTTGAGAAAAGATGCCAAAGCATCCAAGCTAATATTGACAGATTTATGACAAAGTATGGTATTCTAAGGGAAAAATGACTCCCCAATCCTATGGTAATCGATGAAAAGCTAATGACTGAGGAGGATTACATTGAAAGACTAAACAAGTTGGCCAGCAGCCAAGCTAGTACTTCAGGGGTAAAACCTATACCCATTGGAAAGGTATTATATGAGAGTTTGGAAAATCTATTTTTTATAGATCATGAGATAAATCACCTGTTCATTAATAAGCCAGGTTTTTCCAAGTATACCGAGGTTGATGAGATATATAGAAAAATGATGAGGATGAAATTACTTGAAGGTGAATGGTGGATGAAATTGACTGATTTACTATAAAGTTATATGGCAGCCAGGTGGAATAGATAAAACAGAGTCAAAGTGTAGCAGGTAAAGAGTATAAGTAGATTGAGGATAGAAAGTGATTCCGACACATAGGTATAAAGCAACTAAAAAAGCAAAATTCAAATTACAACAACCAACACATTGACAATAAAAGGGACAGCAAGAAGGTAGTTCTCCATCTGTCTCTATCTTCATGCTGAAGATATTTTTGGTTTCCTAGAATAATTCTCATATTGTTATGAGATATTTTGTGACATTTTTTGTATAAATACTTCATATTTTGGTGGATTAAATTACATTTCTGTAGACATTTTATATCGAGCTAAGGAGCTATTGTATTCAAGACTGGACTAGTTTTTGCTGAGTCATGAAATAAAGCTAAAGACATTTCACTGGATTCTTGTGCATAGTTGGAACCACATAAATATTGTCTCTTCATGTGTAAATATTGTTTTCTTTTCATGTTATAAATATTCACATGTTTTCTCTATGAAATATGAATAGTAAACAAGGAATGATATCTCAGAATTAGCTTTAATGCTCTCTGTTTTGACTGTTTACTTTCTCATTGTTTTCTACTAAACTATCTTGGTCTGGGAATTCTTAATTTCTCCCTTAATTTCGTAGTTTCCCCTCCTTAGGTCCATAGTAAAGGATTCTTAGTTGCCCTTTGCTACTGATCTCCTTCTCTTCTTCATCTTGATCCTGGTTTAAGGATTCTTCATTGCCCTTTTACCCTGGTTAGGACTACCTCATCCATTTGAACCTACAGATTTGCTTTTTGCTGTGCTAGCTTGCCCTGTGAACTCCTCCTTTAGTAATTGATCAGATCTAGTTAAGCCACTCTTTGATTGACTCCATAGCCCAATGGCCTGAATACTTGTTCTGTACATCTCTTTTCTTAATTCCACCACCCAATCATAACCAAAACATTATAAGAACTAAGAACTAGCTTGAAATCCTACTCAAAACAAAGTTAAATTATAAAGAGAGAGCCCTCTTTGGACTTAGGTTGACTAGAAACCTGAGTCTAAAATATCAGGTTTGTGGTTACCTCGGACTATTCATTCTTTGATAACTTCTAGGGAAGACATCTGAGTGATAACATAGTGGCGACCATACTGGGGACTCAAACCCCCAGTCTAAATAAACCTTTGAGAAATTCAAATTTTTATTTTCAAGCCTCTTAAAGGGTTTATTAGAAGTTATTTCACAAAAATTCATAAAAAAGAAAATAATACAAAAATCTTGAAATTTGGCTTCAAGGAGAACTCACTATGCAAGGGCCAACCCTGATCCAAATCCTCCCTTTGTATTTGACAATCCCAACCTTATTTCAAGAATAATCAGAAGACAGGAAAGTTCAGTAAGCCCAAGACCCGTTGTTTAGATCCAATTCCTGCCCTAGTGAGTGGTTTTTCATAGAGGACCTCCCTTTTGATGAGTATTTTGACCATTCCCTATTTAGAACCAAGTCTGAGAGTGAACTTAAGGACACAGTTCTAGATCCAGAATTTACAGCAAAACTTGAAGTCGAAAGGGAAAACTTGTAAATTGATCAGTACCTTTTGAATTCCCCTCAGTCATCCCTTACTACCGATAGGATCCCTAAACTTTCTGAAACAACTTCAACTTCTATTAGTTCACCCTCATTTCTTCACATTTCTGAAGTTCATTCCTCATCTTCGTTCATACCTTCGCTCCTCCATCAGCCTATCACTACCCCAAAAATACCCATTACCCCTGTTACCCCAACTCCTGTTCTCAATCTTGTTCAACTTAGAGATATGGTACTCAGATATGCCCCTCTTGTGATGCCAGCTCCTTAAGGTGTGTTGCCACCAGACTATCAGAGTAAAATTGTTCTATTTGATGGCATTGGATCTTATGCAGCATAACAACACATAAGAAAAATGACAGATTATTTTGAACTACATGGAATTGACATAGGAGATGTCCAAATGAGAATTTTTTCCCAAACTCTAGGTGGAGAAGTGAGAACATGGTTTAGATCTCTGCCTGATAATAGTATAGATAGTTTAGAACTTTTTTAACAACAATTTTTACATAGGTGGGAGAAGAAAAAGAACCCTCTTCAAATTCTTTCTGAATATGAAAACCTCAAGAGGGAACCAAACGAAACCATTTAGGACTACTATTCTAGGTTTAACAATGTATATAATGCAATACCACTTGACCTTAGACCTCCACCTGGCTTAGGCCTGATAAAGTTTCCAGACGAATTTGACACTGAAATGGCTTTCCAACTGAGAGAAAGGAATCCCCCAACCCTAGAAGATATGCAGAATGTAGTAGTTAGTGTAGAAGCTAATCTGCTAGCCAAAAGAACCAGGGTTATAAATGAAAGAAGAACATCCTTGAAAGATGAAACCTCACCCTTTGATAAGAAAATGGACGCTTTATCCAAAGGAATGGAAAGACTGATGGATATGAGAGAATTCATTGAAAGGAAAGCTCACTGGGATAACTGACAGGCACCTCTAGTAAGGAATCCAAACTTCAGGAAAAACCAAAACCAAAATACTAGTAAAAATGGGCTTGATCAGAACATTAGACCTCCTTCCCAACAGAATTATGTTGAAACTTCCCATCAAGAAGACCCTGAGCTAGACACTCACATTAACTTAATGGGTTCAGATGACCAAGAATTATACATGCTTCAGCAGTTACAGACCCAAACTAGGGAATCTTTTGATTACAAGCAAGGGTATGACTCTGCTATTTTCGAAGTGCATAAATAGTACAATTTGAGGAGAAAAAAGAACATTGATGTTCCAGACCAAAACAAGAAAGCAATACCTAATCAGTCTAGGAAAGTGAAAGTTGCTCTAGTTACAAAAAATTTACAAATCCTTTCTAGATCAAATCAGAACCCTCCCAGTCCCACCATTGAAGATGTAACCAATGACCAACCTCCTAATGAGAAAGCTTCCACTTCAGTTCCCCTCAAGGAAACAGTGGAATGGTCTCCAGAGATTATATTAGAAAATCCAATTAAAAAGACTCCAAACACTGAAAAATAAGAACAAACTACTCCAAACCCTGTAGTTAAGATTTCAAATGTTCAAACAGACAAATCCCCTTTGCCTTTCAATTTGGGAGTAGAGGTGGAAAAACTCAAAATCTCGGTTCCTTTAATAGAACTGGTTAAACATGAAACTTACAGATCTCAAATAAGTAAATCTTTAAAATTTGGTTAAAATGAAGACTCTGTTAACTTATTTGATGATCAACCTGAGTTAATTTTCGGTCTTGATGTTAATGGAAAACCAGTGGAAGGAGGGATACCCCCCTTCTACATTAGCCTTAACATACACAATAAAATCCTACATAATGCCATGCTAGACTCTGGGGCTTCACACAATCTTATGCCTAAATTTGTTATGGAGAAGCTAAACTTAGATATCGCTAGACTTTATAAGGACCTGTTTTCATTTGATTCAAGCCAAGTTAAGTGCCTAGGACTTATAAAAGACATGTGTGTTTCCATAGTGCAGTACCTACTAAGACCATCCTTATGGACATAATTGTTGCTGATATACCACCTAAATATGGCATGCTGCTGTCTAGATCTTGGGGTGCCAAACTCCGGGGATCTCTGCAACTTGACATGTCGTATGCTACCATATCAGTCTTTGAACATCCTAGACCCTAATGAAGTATGTAGTGAGTACCCAAGAGAGACCTCAAAATTTTCCTATATATTCAATGCATTCTGATATTGATTCTTTCATTCTTTACAATGCTGAAATGCACCAAGAAGACACTTCAGAAAACATTATTACAGAACCAAAATAAATTATAGTAGCAAAAGACAATCAAAGTATCCAAATTCAAGATATTTCAGATAATAAAGATGACCTAGATACCTTAGCCAAAGAAGATTTTGTACCCCCAGACAGTAAGAATTATGAACATGAAATTCTATGGCACCTTGAATTTTATGGATTAGTAAACAAATTAGGTGTAGGAGTAGGGGCATGGATTTACAACTTAGAAAATGATCGTTAAGAGGGTCATGCCTATAGATTGAACTTTAAATGTACGAACAACATGGCCCAGTACGAAGCACTTCTGTTAGGTCTCAAATTGGTCAAAAGGTTAGGAGCCATAAGAGTCTCTATTATGGGAGATTCTGAGTTGGTAATAAAACAAATTAATGTTTTTTATATGACTGGGGATCCTAGGTTAGGATTTTATAGAGGAACAATTGTAGAAATACTAAATAATTTTTTAGAAACCAAGCTTGTTGTTATTCCAAGAAAACACAATATGCAAGCTCACAGTTTAGCTATGTTTGCTAGTACTTGCAAGTTGCCAATTCAGCTTAACCATCAGTACACTGCTGAGGTTAGGCATAGACCTGCTATTCCTGAGAACTTAAAGAACTGGCAAGTATTCACAATGACCAACAAATTAACAATTTTCTAACTTTAGATGATGAATTTGTAAATAGCAACATAGACACAGACATGACATTAGAGTTTTATTACATTGATAAAGTATAAATTAACAAAGTAGAAGATGAAAGGATAGATAGATTCCATCCCACAAAGTGTACAAAATCAGATATCCGAAACCTAAAACAAATTGAAATTGATGAAGCAATCGATGAAGAATCTGAAGTCATCAATCTTAAAGATAATTTTTTGCCCAAAGGATTAACTCCTTTGGAGGATTTGTTTGATTCAAACGATGTCCCTAAAAAGCCGAAAATGGAGCCCTTAAAATCAAACATTGAGGAGTGTAACATAGGCTCTGAAGAAGATCCCAAAATGATAAAACTTTCAAAGTATTTACCTCCCAATGGAAAAAGTGAAATACATAGAACTTTTAAAGTTATTCCAAGATTTTTTTGTTTGGAATTATGAGGACCTTAAGTCCTATTATACCAACATAATACAACACACCATTCCCTTAAAAGAAAACCAGAAGCCTTTTAGATAGAAGCTTAGAAGGATTAACCCCATTCTATTTCCTTCTATTGAAAAGGAGATCAAAAGAATGTAGGAAGCCAAAATTATTGCACCAATTAGATTCTTAGATTGGGTTTCTAATTTGTTACCTACAAGAAAGAAAATTGGTGAAATAAGACTGTGTGTTGACCTTAGGAATTTGAATAAAGTTTCACTAAATGATAACTATCCTCTTCCTAAAATGGATCACATATTACAGAGGGTAGTAGGTTCAACCAAAATCTCACTACTTGATGGGTTTTCTGGTTATAACTAGATTTTAGTCCACCCAGATGATCAGGCAAAAACTACATTTAGTACTCCATGGGGCACTTTCATGTATGTGAAAATGCCTTTTGGGTTAAAAAATGCAGGGGCCACCTTTCAAAGAGCAATGGACATAGCCTTTTCTAAGGAAATCCATGACTTCCTGGTAATATACCTAGATGATATCATGGTATTATCTAAATCAGATCAGCAACACCTGGATCATCTTAGGCAAGTTTTCACCAAGTGTAGGAAGTATGGAATTTCACTAAATCCTAAAAAATCTTTATTTGGGTTGGAAGAGGGAAAAATACTAGGCCAAATTATCTCCAAAGATGGTATCCGGATCGACCCAACAAGAATTGAAGCCATTTTACAGATACCACATCCTAGGAACATCAAAGAAGTACAAGCATTTTTAGGTAAAATAAACTTTTTGAGAAGATTTATCTCTAACTTAGCTGAATTAATTAGATTATTGAATAACATGATAAAGAAAGATTTGACTATTAAATGGACTCTAGAGGCTAAAAGGTCTTTTGAAGATATAAAGCTAGCCTTAACTCAAACACCAGTTCTCATCAGTCTAATGTTTGATAGGAATTTCATCATATTTTCCTTCACATCAGAACATACCATTGCCGCAGTCCTACTACAGAAAAATGATCAGGGTTTTGAATAACCAATAGCCTTCTTTAGTAAAGACCTGAGAGATGCACCTTTAAAGTATAAAATAATGGAAAAGCAAGCTTTTTCTCTAGTCAAAGCCATTAAAGATTTCAGAGTTTATATCTTGTATTCTCATATTGCAGCTTATGTTCCCAATGTTGTAGTCAAAGACATCCTAACACAGGACGGACCAGATGGAAAGAGAGGGAAGTGGATAGCTACCATATTAGAATATGACTTAGAAATTAAGCCTACAAAATTGATCAAAGGCCAAGGTTTAGCCAAGCTCATGGCTGAATCAAACTGTCAGGCCCTAGACATAAATTGCATTGCAAAATTGGATAACGAAGAGGAGATGATGACTCCACAGATCAACCAGGCCTTTACTGACTCACCATGGTATGTTTACATTATATACGTTCTACAAAATCTTCAAGCTCCTCCAGAGTTATCCAAGACTAAAAGTAGGTTCTTAAAAATGAAGTCTTTGAAGTTTTGCATAGTTGATAATGCTTTATTTTGGAAAAATCACGAAGGCATCATACTTAATTGTTTGTTAAAGGAAGAATCTAATAAAATATTACAGGAGTTTCATGCAGGTGACTGTGGGGTACAACTTTACTGGAAGACCACAGCTGATAAGATCTTAAGAGTTAGTTTTTACTGGCCCACTCTATTTTCTGATGTAAAGAAGTTTGTAACCTCATGTCGCAAATGTCAGAATTTTGAAGGAAAAAGAAAACTATTACCATTACCTTTGAAACCAATATCGATTGAAACACCATTTCAACAGTGGGGTCTTGACTTCATTGGTGAAATTCATCCCCCTTCCTCTACCCAAAATAGATGGAATCTTGACTACCACATATTATTTTACAAAGTGGATAGAAGCCATACCCTCAAGACAAGCTACTAACACTGTCATAATAGGTTTCCTTGAGGCCAACATTCTATCAAGATTCGGTTGTCCAACCAAAATCATCACAGACAATGCAACATCTTTTATATCAAAGAGGATGATTGATTTCTGCAACAAACACCATATAAACCTAGGTCCCACCACAGCTCACTATCCCCAAGGAAATGGACTAGCAGAGTCTTCCAACAAGATCTTAGTGAATATCATCAAAAAATTGTTGGAAGACAACAAGAAAACCTGGAACAAGAAGCTAGTAAATGCCTGGTGGGCAGATAGGTTGACCACAAAGAAATCCATTGGTATTAGTCCTTATTAGCTAGTCTATGGAATGGAGGTTGTTTTCCCATCTTCCTTCGGAACATCAGTGATGAAATTGCTCCAAGAAGCACAGGTTGAGCCAAACGATATTCAAAGGAGGATCAACCAGAAAATTCAGTTACAGCAGACCAGGGAGGAAGTGTATATCAGATCCCAAGTTGTGCAGGAGAGAATCAAGAAAGCTTTTGACAAAAGGACTAAGGCAGAAGATTTCTACCTAGGAGATAAAGTTTTGAAATGGGACTCAAGAAGGGAGGATAAAGGTAAACATGGGAAGTTTGACTTCCTATGGAAAGGCCCTTACATCATGTATGCTTTTAGGGGTAATAATGATTTTTTCCTCAGAGAGTTGGATGGTGCAGAAGTAGAAGGAGGACCAGTTAATGGTTGAATGCTTAAGCACTATATAGATCCCAGTCACTAATTTCACTAATCACTTGTACATATTTCATTCTTCAAAAAGTTTAGTGTTGATTGGATGGTAATTTTTGGAGTTGAAGCTCGAAGAGAAGGCCCTAAGCTTCAAAAGTTTCACTGTCATAAATATTAATAAAGCAAATAAGTAAAAGGGAAAATTTGCATAGTAAAATCACGGTAATTCAGAAGGCCATTAATCTACTAGTTCTTGACATTTCACCAGGAAATGCCATCCCTAAGTGCAGCCACTGTTAGGTTCCTATACTAGCAGGAGTCATAATTTTTGAATAGATGAGGTTAAATCTGTAATATGTACATACCTTTGCTTTCTGCAGATGTTTTCCATATTCAAAAACTCAAAAAATTTAAAAAATGTAAAGAGGGTATGTCCTTAAAGAAAAATCAAAGGAGAAAAAGAATAAAAAGGTCAAAAAAGATGAAAAAATGAACCCCAAGAAAGAAAAGACCATGAAACTGTGCAAGTCAAAATGCCACTACTATTTACTTTTGATGTAGAATAAAAGATTGTGTGCAACTTTTTATCCATGCCATAATCCATGGTAATCAAACAATTTAATCTTGGTTATTCCATGTTTTGAATTTTATGCTTAGAGATATAGAATAAAATCTGACCAAACTGTTTAACCTTTGTAGATAAGTAGATAGGTAGAGTAAACAAAAAGGAGCTCAACTGTTTAATCTGAGCCCTTGGATGTAATAAGGTTAGTTTTAGATAGATTGATTTTGTAAAAGAAAAGAAAAAGTTTTGATAAGGGTTTTCCAGCTTAAGTGCACCCTAATAAAGAGAAGAAAAAATGGTAGGATGAGTAGATGGGTAAGTAGTTGAATGGTTGCAGAATTATGATGATTGATTAGATAAGATCATAACATTTACCTTCATCATCAAATTTCTAAAGTATGGATGAAAATTGAGCATTTTCCAAAATTCACAAAGTCAATTGATTAGCCTCCCTCATTCATTACCCTTCTCACTTAATTAATTTCCAAGGAAAGTCTTAAAGTACCTAAAATCTTAAGTTAAAGGGTCTCAGAGCATTTCTATGACTTCTGGAGGGACCGGACCCTCGGCCCAATAACTTCCAGGTCCTAAGTACTAAAAGTCCCCTCATAAGCATTCACCCCCTCAAATTCACTCATATTTCCCAACAAGTCCCTTTTCCTAAGGAAAAATCATTTTACATGACAAAACCCCTTTCCCTAAGGTTTAAACACTATTTTTCCCAAGGAAAAGCCATTACCCCCATAAAAAACCCTTTCACAAAAGACCCACAAATTCCTACTTAGCCTAAGTTCTTATGTTTTCTATGTGAAAAGAAAAACAAATTGCAAAGGACTCATTTTTGTACTTAGCGCTAAAAAACATTTTCCGCCTTTATTCATATTAACTTTTAGCTTTATTTATGTATTAACTCCCAAAAGATAACCCTTTTCCCTTATGTATTTAATAAAATCCCTTTAATATTAATATCTCGTCCCGAAGTTTGAAACATAAAATTTATTAATGTTATTGAAGGATTAATAGGTTAAAAATTAGTTGATCAGTGGCTGATTAAGAACCAAAACCCTCCACCAAATAAAAGAGATTAATTAACTGATCCACGGTTAATTAATAATCTGACTCCACCAATGAGATTGCCCCTGACGCCCTTAATCCTTCATAACCCGTGATTAATTAAAAAATGTCACTTTTAAACCCCGTCGGGCCCTTCCATTAAAATTCATATCAAATCCCTGCCCCGATCACCGTATAATCAGAACCCATTTGATTTGATGGTTGAAGCTCATATCGGGCGGCCTCTGAAAGCTAACCTTTACCTGCTCGATATGGGTGGTTTCACTATTCCCCCTGCCGCTACGTGGCGCCCGATGAATGGCATCGGGCGGCGTTCCCCCGAAACCACTCCAACCCAAAAGCTGTGCAAAATAAAACTACTTACCACCTCTCACTAGATGAAAAAACGTCTCATCCCCGCTTAACTCCGAACATACCTTTCCCTGTGTACCCACCAAAACGATTGACTTTGTGAATAAAACTAAAAAAACTCATTGTTTTTAGTTTTATTGTGAAAAAGACTGCTTCGACCTCCATGCAAGCACCAGAATACGTGCAACTATCAACCCACGTACAACAGTCAATCTACTGAATCTGCTGAACTTCCAGACCAACCTTCAGTCGCATGCACTTCTTGCAAATTGTGCATAGTCACCCATCAATTCGTTCAGAGCCAAAACTAGGTATTTACCCAAATTCACTGAGAAATGCTGTTTAATTCCCGAACCTTTACTTAGTTGCTTTAACTGTTAAGTAATTCAGTAAAACAAGTGCCCTGCAACTCCAAACCATTTCAAATTAAACCAATTAGCCCCCCAATTTTACAGAAAACATTTTGCCCCCATCCTTTAATCCACAATAACCAAGGATGGCTGCACCAGTTACATTGAGTGTCCTACCCATTTCTACTCCCCACAGATATTTAGACCATCTCTCGTTATCAGACAAAGACTTCCAATTAAATACATCTCTGTTGAAGAATCCCTATTGAAATTGTGCTGCAAGTACAAAGACTAGTACTTGAAACATGTAGACAAAATAGGTCTTTGGGAATCAAACCTGCCCAAGTACAAATTCCCTAGCGTCCATATCTTCCCTAAAATTGTTCATTATTGTCATGCAAGCTACAATCCCACCTTAAGAGCGGTGATGTCCCCCGACCAGACAGTACTTTTCACCCTCACCACCGAGTCCATAAATGAAATGCTGTAGTTGCAACCTGGTCAAAATCCTACTCCCCTCTCTATTGGAGACTTGCTTAACAGATTCCCTACACTCACCTCCATCAAACTTGCTCAGTTACTACAGAATTTCATTGTAGAAGAAAAACACATACCAAAGGATCCCCCTCCTTACATGTCATCGTTTTTCTCTTAGCTTGGCAAAGACATCATATCAATGATATCCAATATTCTAGGCTATACTACTAGTGAATATGTAGATGAGATTATTCTTGCCTACATGTCCATTTTCACTCCTGGGTAGCCCCCTGCCATCATGTTTGACTATGCAAAATTCATCTTAGACAAAATGCATGATAAATTCATCAAATTGGAAAATGAGAGAGTATTCAAATACTCATTAGTGTTGTATCATCTCTTTCTTTACTATCAAGCTGACAAATTTCCCTTCACTATTCAGAAGCTTGACACTAGAGGTAATCTTAGATTAGTGGTCTTCTGGACCCCTTTAATCCACAAATATGAATCTCCATACACCTATACAAATTTTATAGATCTATTTGTGCATGCAATAAAAACCATGCTGATAGGAAGCCCTCCTCCAAGAATCAGTGCAGATATCAAGAGGGTCTTACAGCTGTCCAAACAGTACAAAGTGGGAGATTGGTACTTGTACCAAAATCACACTGAAATCAGAATCTATGGTTGTGAATTGGCACCTTACAAATTGCCAAGATACCTCCCAATGAGATTATTTGCTTTGGAGTACTACAGACAAATAATCAACTCTGATGAGGTACATTTTGTGAAGGCCAAGAAAAAGGCACAACTTCAGATAAAATTCCAACTAGGCCCCTTTGCGTGTAACAATAGAGAAGCTGGGAGAGTTGCAGAGGAAATTCTTCAAGGGCTAAAACTTAAAAAAAGTTTCATTTGGAGATATGACCCCTTTGATGTCATATGTAACAGAAGACAGAAAAACAAATTGTCTCCCTACATCCACCACCGAATTCCTCAAATAGAACAATATGTAATCGACTAGAATGGGTTGAAAACACTCTAGTAGACAGGGATAGCACAGAAACTGTTGTTAATAATGTGTTGATTGATTTAGAAAGAATACTTGATGAAGATTCCTTTGTAAAGGTGCCAACAAAATCCCAATCCCAAAGGGAGACATAAGAACACAGCAAGCAACTACCAGAAGAAGAACTTCAAGAGCAAGAGGAATCTGAACAAGCAGACATATCAGAAGAATTGGCTCAGCCAGAGCACATCATGAGTAATCCTCCTATTGTACAAACTCCTCTAAATGAGGATAAGAATCCCAAAATAAATAGAGAGGAGACCACTCCTTCTAGCAGACCTGTTGCACAGACTTATGTTAAAAGGCAAAGGTTGAATCCATTTTCAGAACAGAAGTTCATAGAGGCAACAATTGGAACTACAGGTACAAAAAGAGCAGAAAGCAGGCAGACCACTCCCTCTGGAGGTACACAAGAACTTTCCACTTCGCAGGCTCAAATGCTGGAGAGACAATAGAGCATGGAAGTATCCTCCTTTAGGGCCAACAGGTCAAAACCAGGACATCAGAGAGAAATATAACGAAATAAAGGCTAGAAATGAAAGCTTTAAAGCCCAAAGTTATGCACAATACCTTAAACTAGCTCCTACTAATCAAACAAGGCTAATGTTAGCCTTTGATGTAAAAGAAGTTAAAATGCAAATGACATTCATGAAGCCTACAACACAACAACCTAGGTCTATATCATACTATTTGAAGACAGATTTTGAGGTTTTGGCAAAGGATATTCATCCTATCGACCAAATAGAATTACACAAACAGACCGGGGAAATGGTCTATTCTACATTGACCAGCAAGGCCATTACTGCACACCAACTCCAAAATTCGTTGAATAATATATCAACGCAATTTTAGTTAGAGAAGGCCTCTTCTCGGGCCAAGGATACCACGATAAAGTCCTTGGACGACTTAATCATAGAGATGGGACATGATCTCAAGGATGTAAAGGCTGCATAAAAGCTAATTAAAAAAAAAAATGATGATATAGCTGCATTGAAAAAACAACTTAAAATTCCTCCTCTACACCATCCACAAACAACTGAAGTATTGGAAACTCGGAAGGAGGAAGAGCTTATAGACTTAGTCCTTAAGTTGAATGATCAACTAAAAGAGATAGAGAAAGAGTTGGATAACTTGATACAGTCTAAACAGAGTGAGTTTGCACCGCTCGTTAGACTGTTATTCCTACAGTCTCTACAACAGTACCCTCCACATTGGCTGCTTAGCACCAATAGATCCACCTGCTATAGCTATGCCAATCACAGGTACATCTTCAAGCGTAGGGACATCCACAGAAAAGACAGATGAATTGGTAAAAGCCATGGAGGAAATGACCATCCAAGCTACTAAGCTTAAGAAGCTTAAAGAAAAAGTGTCAATCTTGGAGATTGATTACATACTGGCACAAATACAACAGAAGGAAGATGTTCAGAAGAATCAAAGAATGGGAGAAAGGATAAAAGTCCTTGAAAAGGACTTGACATTGCAAAAGCCACTAGGAGGGAAATGCTCTGGGCCAACATCATTGACTCTGTCTTGATGTTTGGCCATCTATTCAAGTAATTTTTGAGCAAACTGAATTGGTGAAAGTGGCCATCGAAGCAATTAATAAAACAAGAGAAGAGCTAGGAGACAAACCTGAAGAGGCCAACCAATTCATGGAACTTTTGAATAGTAAAAACAAGTATCAGCTAGATGAATTGGGCATAGAAGATAGAACAGGGACCATTATAGAAATTAAGAAGATTCTCACCAAAAGGAACCTGATGCTCAATCTTGAGAAAAGATGCCAAAGCATCCAAGCCGATATTGACAGATTTATGACAAAATATGGTATTCTAAGGGAAAAAGGACTCCCCAGTCCCATGGTAATCGATGACAAGCTAATGACTCAGGATGATTACATTGAAAGACTAAACAAGTTGGCCAGCAGCCAAGTTAGTACTTCAGGAGTAAAAGCTCTGCCCACTGGAAAGGTATTATAAGATAGTTTGGAAAATCTATTTTTTATAGAACATGAGATAAATCACCTGTTCATTAATAAGCCAAATTTTGTGAAGTACACTGAGACTGATGATATATATAGAAAAATGTTGAGGATGAAATTACTCGAAGGTGAATGGTGGATGAAATTGACTGATTTACTATAAAGTTACTGTAGTAAATCAATATGGAAGCCAAGTGAAATAGATAAAACAGAGTCAAAGGGTAGCAGGTAAACATTATCAGTAGATTGAAGATAGAAAGTGATTCGAGCACATAGCTATAAATCAACTGAAAGAGCCAAATTCGAATTGCAACAACCAACACATTCACAATAAAAGGGACAGCAGGAAGGCAGTTCTCCATATGTCTCTATCTTCATGCTGAAGATATTTTTGGTTTCCTAGAGTAATTCTCATATTGTTATGAGATATTTTGTAACATTTTTTGTATAAATACTTCATATTTTGAATTAATTAGGGTGGATTAAAGTACATTTCTGTAGACATTTTATATCGAGCTAAGGAGCTATTGTATTCAAGACTAGACTGGTTTTTGCTGGGTCATGAAATAAAGCTAAAGATATTTCACTGGATTCTTGTGCATAGTTGGAACCAAATAAGTATTATCTCTTCATGTTTAAATATTGTTTTATTGTCATGTTATAAATATTCACATTTTTTCTCTATGAAAGCTGAATATTAAACAAGGAATGATATCTCAGAATTAGCTTTAATGCTCTCTGTTTTGAATGTTTACTTTCTCATTGTTTTCTACTAAACTATCTTGGTCTGGGAATTCTTAGTTGCTCCCTTACTTTTGTAGTCCCCCCCCCCCCCTTAGTTCCATAGTAAAGGATTCTTAGTCGCCCTTTGCTACTGATCTCCTTCTCTTCTTCATCTTGATCTTGGTTTAAGGATTCTTCATTGCCCTTTTCCTTGGTTAGGACTACCTCATCCATTTGAACCTGCAGATTGCTTTATGTTGTGCTAGCCTACCCTATGAACTCCTCCTTTAGTAATTGATTAGATCCATTTAAGCCACTCTTTGGTTGACTCCATAGCCTAATGGCCTGAAGACTTGTTTTGCCCATCTATTTTCTTAATTCCACCACCCAATCAAAACCAAAACATTATAAGCACTAAGAACTAGCCTGAAATCCTACTCAAAACAAAGTTAAATTATAAAGAGAGAGCCCACTTTGGACTTAGGTTCACTAGAACCTGAGTCTAAAATATTAGGTTTGTGGTTACCTCGAACTATTCCTTCTTTGATAACTTCTAGGGAAGACATCTGAGTGATAACACCTACAACCCCGTGACATTCCCCTCCCATCATGAAGACGTGTCGAAGTCAGGAGTTGAGAAGAATCAAGGTATCTTTGGGAACCTCCATCCATATACCCCCCTCACACCCCATCCCCCTCCCCATATTTCCCCTACACCTCCACCTCCACCTCCACCTAGCCCGTAGAGAAGAAGTAGAATGGTTGATGACATTAATCTACCTGCCTTTAAAGGACTAGGATCAGAGGACCCTGACCAATGTTGGTTCGTAGTTGATGCAGTATAAACAACGAGATAGATTAATAATGATGATGTAAAAAAGGCACAACTTGTCACGTTGTTGTGAGAAAGAGTGCTAACCTGGTATATGAATTACTATGTGACTAACCTGACTACTTTGTTGGATGAAAGGTATCGGAATTCAAAAATCCAAAATCAGAGTCACAGTGCATCACAGAGCTAAAAGAAATCAAACAGGGGGTAACTGAATCTGTGTGGGAGTTGAATCAATGACTCAAGGTGTTGATGAGTCAAGTAAGCTTTGAAATACCCCACAAAAACATAAATAATGGTTCATAGTCACACTACTGCCACATATTATATTATCTCTTACATAATAAAAGATCGCGACTCAAGCTGAACATTCACTAGTACAAAATGACTAATTAGTTATTAAAAAAACAACTAAAATTTGCATATAAACGACCATTTTTCAGTCAGTGACCAATAGTAGCTAATTTATAGTATCTTATAACGTGACCAATGTTTAGTCATTTTTAGCTTAGTCATTAATTGTTTTCCTCAATTTTACCATCTAGTATTATATTTAGTCATAAATTTGGTCATAAATGTTTCATTGGTTTAGTCATCAATTATTGCAATTAATGACCAAATATACAACAAAATATATTACTATATGAATCATCGAGAAAACCAATTAATGGCCAAAGAAATATGACCAAAATGTTGGTCGTGCTATGAGATACTGTAAATTAGCTACTAACAGTCACATATATGCAAATTTTAGTCATCATTTGAAACCAATTAATGACCAAATAAATATGACTAAATTTTAGACATGTTATAAGAAACTGTAAATTTACTACTAATAGTCATATATATGTAAAATTTAGTCATCATTTTAATAAAAAAATTATCATTTGCAGTAGTCATTTATCTTTTTTTGGTATTTTTTTATTCATTATATAAATGACCGATTTAGTAGTTTCTATTCATTTCATTTAATTTCATTCATAATAATTATAAACAACTAATTTAGTCATATATTCATGTTATTTGTGTTCATCATTAATTAATATAAACTACTAATTTAGTAGTTTTAGGTTGATTTTATGTGTTCATTATTAATCAACATAAATTAATTAGCATGATTTTGCGATTAGATTTTTAAAAAATTCCATAAAATGTGCATGTTTATCTAATATGATAACACAAAGTTACATATGTTAATTAAAAGAATAAATAATATGAAGTGCAAATAAAAGTAATTTCAACCATATAATTTTTTTATTATATAAAATGTCAAGTATTACAATATGAGTTTCCAACTTAATATCGGTTGGTCTACAATTTACACATGAAATATTGTTTCACCACTTCAAAACATTATCACTGTGTTGCCAAAGCATTGCAAGTGAATTCACCAACTTTGAAGGCTTGACCATCAATCTCTATGAGTGTGTCTTATGCAAGATATTGGCTCTATGGGTATCACTAGATATATTCTCTTCTCTCTTTCATTTTGCATTTGTCGCTCCAGCGTTATTGTTCTCCTCTTTCTTCAATTGTTGCTTCTTACTATCAATATTGAGTTCCTCTCCTAAAAATGAAAGAAGATACAATTCATAGTATAAGACATGAAAGATAATGAATAGTTGGATCTAAAATAAAGTAGACTATAAAATATTTATATGACTAATACCTCAACATTTGATAGTGGCCACTATGCTGCTAGATGACTTGTATAAACAAAGAAAATAAAAAGTCATGATAGAAAATAACAGCTTAGGAACTTAGTATTCAACATTCAACAAAACATTAGGCACAATCATATCAACTAAGTTACACGTTAAAAATATCAGGCGATATATAACTTGTGAAAACAAATGGAAAAAAAAAGGATTAGTGTAAAAAATATCCTTATTGCTTGTTCTAAAAGAGTCATGTTCCTTATGTTTGGATATTATTTTACCCATAGTGAAAGTTCCTTGCTATTTGGACCTATGTTTTAAGGATCATGAGATTGATCCAACATCATATTGGATTGTGGAGACAAAATAATTCAACTTTCCAAGATGAGTACCTCACTTGGTTGAATGAAGGTGCTAGCTGTGAGTAGTGTCAAAACCTTAGGGATGCAGAACACTAAGGCCTAAGAAAATATATCACCACTTGTCTACTAAAAGAAAAAATTTCAATCCCACGATGGCCTCTGGGAGTACATTTCGTTGGATGGATATCACACTCTGAGAGATGATTGTATAATACAATAAGAAGTGTACATATATTGTCACAATGCCCCTCACAGTCAGGCACTATAATTTAATCCTATAATATTAATCATATTATACTATTTAATTATAAATTATTACTATTAGATAATGATTAGTTTGAATAATTAGTCGGAAATTTCATTTTTAGTATTTCTGTATACATGAAAATATTTGGAAAAAAGGTACTTTTTATGACTAGTGAATTTCGAGTGAATCTAAATACATAAGAAATTATGGTGCCTCATTGTTTCTCTAGTGGTTATACAATCATTGTACCAATTTCTCCCATGTCCTCTATTGCTTTTGGTGAATTCCTCTTTGATGATATCCAATGCCAATGCAATGTACAAATATCCTCGATGTTTTCCTGAGCCAAAGGGAAGCTCCACAAGTAACAACCAAAAATTAGCCTCAAATATATTATTGGGGGCCAAAATTGCAGGTTTTAAGCCTGTACAAAAATTACCTGCATACAAATTCTAATAATAGAAAATAAACAATAGCGAGAGCATAACACATAGAAAAAATATACACAGAGATTTTCCCCTAGATCCCAAAACTGAGACTACCAGATTGATTCTTCATTATGTTTCTTTCAATGTTACAATACATATATATACATGCCGAAGCATCCAATACCATGGACTGAAAACCATCGTGCCCAAAACCATGTGCAAAAACCACGCACAAAACCATGGGTCCAAAAAAAAAAAAAATCCTCGGGGCGTTGCCCTGGACTCCGTAGAGGGGGGCTAACCGCCCCCCTCAAACCCCTTGTGACACCCCCACTGTGCATTGACACAACGAAGGGGGGGCTTCGCCCCCCTTCTAACCCCCTGGTTTAGCTAGGGGGGCTAGTCATGGAAAGAATATAACACAACCCAACATTATCCCACATTGTTTGTTTTCTTTCCACAAGAGAGATTAGTCATTTATCCAACTCTGCAATGCCCATAGTTTCTCTACACCAACAAAAATTCTCAAAGCTCCCAAATTTTGACAATGCATTTGCAGTATTCTTCAAAGTGTCAACCTTTACCAGCAACGCCTTTTTGTCTTCTAATATATCCTTCAAAAAGTGATACTAAACATCAATGTGTTTTGTCTTTGAATGATAAGAAGCAGGGTTCTTTTCCAAGAAAATTGCACTTTGACTACCACAATCTATCCTTATAGGTCCCTATACTAACCCCATACTTGAACACAATATTTGCAACCCAACTGCTTCCTTTCTTGCATGAGAGGCTGCCATGTATTCTGCCTTTGTAGTTTTTAGTGCCACTACAGATTGTTTCTTACTCATCCAACTGATTGCACCCGCAAATAGGTTAAACACTTACCCACTTGTAGATCTTCTCTGATTCAGATCTCCAGCTCAGTCTGCATCAACAAAGCCATGAATATCCAAAACTCTGTCCAATCTTGGTCTTCCTTGGTAGCACAAACCATAATCACTAGTGCCACACAAGTACCTGAAAACCCAATTCACTATTGCCCAATGCTCCTTCCCTAGTTTTGACATAAACTTGCTCAATACTCCCACTGCATGTGCAATGTCTGGGCTAGTACAGACCATCGCATACATCAGGCTACTGACTGCACTTGCATATGGAACATGGGACATGTCCTCTTCCTCTTCTTGTGTATTAGGACACTGTTCAACAGATAAATTTACACCTACAGGAATAAGAACCTTCATCGGTTTACTATCCTGCATATTAAACCTCTACAGTATTGTCTCGACATACTTCCTTTGGTTTAACCAAAGCTTCCTCTTTTCACAATCTCTTTTAATTTCCATGCCCAAAATATAGTTTGTAGCACCAAGATCTTTCATGTCGAATTTGGAGGACAATTGGGTCTTCAAATCCTTGATAATTTCTTTGTCATTTCAAATCAACAACATATCATCCACATACAAGACTAGATAAATAACATGGCCACCAATTAATTTAATATACACACAGTGATATGCTTTTCTTCTGGTGTAGCCAAGTCCTCGTATAAATGTATCAAATTTCTGATACCACATCCTTGGTGACTGTTTTAACCCATACAAAGACTTTTTTAACTTGCATACCAGTTCTTTCTTACCCTTCACCGCAAAGCCTTTAGGTCGCTTCATGTATATTTCCTCTTCCAGATCCCCGTGAAGCAATGTTGTCTTCACATCCATCTGTTCTACGTCAAAATCAAAAGCAGCAGCAATAGATAAAAGTAATCTAATAGAAGTTACCTTGGCAACAGGAGAAAAAATATCACCAAAACCAATTTCTCGCACCTGGGAATAACCTTTTGCTACCAACTGAGCTTTGTATTTCTCCACCTTTCCTTCTGCATTTTTCTTCTTCTTGAACACCCATTTGCTGCCAATGAGTTTCCTTCCAGCGAGCAACTCCACCAGATCCCAAGCCTCATTTTTGTGCAAAGATGTCATTTCATCAACCATGGCCTCTTTCTAGAGTTTCCATCCTCTGAATCTACTTCTTTTGTTGGCATTATGGTATAGGTGTTGTCCTTGATGGAAAATCACTCAGATGACAGTTCACAGTGCAACAGGTTAACTTACAGATAAGACTCCAGAGATTGAAGAAAGGGAGTGGTTTAAGAAGTATATGCTGGTTCACTTTGTCCAAGCAATGTATACACGTGGGTTAACAGAACAAAAGGAGCGTATATGTATACATGCACTTTCACAGAAGGAAAAGCGCGTACATGTTGGAAAACCAAGGCTTTGCTCCGAGGTATTTAGTCCAAGGTATTGCTCCAAGGTATTTGGTCCAAGGTATTGATCATAGGTATTTGGTCCAAGGTATTGGTCCTAAGTGGTTTTGGTCCAAGGTATTGAGAGAGGCCTAAAACTATATAAGGAGGAGAAGATCATTAGGCCAAAGTGTGCAAGTAATGAATATCTTATGAAGAGTGAGATGAAAAGAAAATATGCATCTTATGGGTTTATGGTGCTTTGCTTGATCTGAACTAAAGATAAACCTTAGCGGTTGATGAGGGATGAGATCTAATGATGGATCAAGATCATGAGACCCAAAATTAATTATTATTATATGGTTTTATTATGGATAGACTAGACTTGAATGCTAACGCGTGATTTACACTGTAAATGTTCTAATCTGGGTATAACTGAAGTCTGGAATAGTTGTGATGTTTTAAGTTAGAATTTGCAGATTTGTACGCTGGTTCGCTTTGGTAAAAGTGTGTATACACATTGGTTCATCACAAAAAAGTAGCATATACATTATGAAATATGATGTTTGAAGTTGCAGTTGGTTCTGGTTGTTGATGAAGAGTTCTAGGTTCTTCTCTGTGTTCTGGTGATAGTGTTCTGAATGTTCAGATTGATTGCTTGTGATTTTCTCGAGTGATGACAAGTTTTCAGTGATTGGTTGTATATAAGTGGTGATTGATTTTGAACTTCAATGTTGTTGATGGGTCTAGTATGAAAATATGATGAAACATGGCCTTCAGATTGTGGTGTTGTATTCCAGGAGTATCCAGTTTGAAAATTTATGAAACATGGTCCTCGGAGGAAGAAGTGAAGGTCGTAGCCTTCCGTAGGTTGGCGCCTACGTACTGGTAAACATATCGGCCAATACAAGAGCCAAGGGGTTGGAGCTACCTTCCAGTAGCATCTGGAAAACGAGTGAAGGTTGGAGCCATTTGTAGGTCACCGCCTACGTACTAGTAAATGGATCGGCTAGTACAAGAGCTAGGGGGTTGTAGCTCCCTTCCAGTTGAAGCTAGAGAACGAGAGAAGGTTATAGCCTTTTGCAGGTGGGTGCCTACGTACTGGTATGAGTCTGCACCAATACAAGATTGTATACAAGTTTTTCTTATATTAAAAGAAGACAACAACAAGTGGTTTTTATCCCACATTAGGTTTCCACTTTAAGTCTTGGTGTTCATGTGTGTTGCTTATGTGTGGTGGTTTATTCTGTTATTATTGCAGATGGTTACTATTTATATGGTTAATGAAGTACTGATGTACTGATTGAAGATCAACATATGATGAATTAACTGAATCATAAGTTTGTTGGATATACGATGGTTGCTTTAAAGACAGATGTGTGTACATGCGAGTTACCTTCATTAAAGTCGCATATATGAATTAGAGTATGAAATGAAAAAGTTATAGATTTGATAATATTGATTCACCCCTCCTCTCAGTATTATTTCCAACAATTGGTATCAGAGCAAGTTCTTTAGAAGAAGTTTTATCGCTTGAAGGGAGATCTTTCAAAATGAACAATCATGAAGGCATGGCATCCATCAGACCACCAATCTTCAATGGGAACAATTTGGTATATTGGAAAACACAAACTAGAGTGTATCTTCAGTCACTTGGAGCTAATGTTTGGGTAACTGTGGATAAAGGATATCAATATCCAATAGCAGCCCCCACGGATCTAGCAAAAAGGAAAACATATGAAATCAATGCCAAAGCTGTCAACGTCTTATTGGGAGGTCTATCAGAATCAGAATTCATCAAAGTCATGCAGCTCAAAACAGCCAAGGAAATATGGGACAAAATCATTTAGAGCTACAAAGGTGACTCCTAGGTAAAACGTGCTAAACTACAAACTCTTAGTATCCAGTATGAAACTCTCAGGATGCATAGTAATGAAAGAATTTCTAGTTATTTCTTGTGAGTAGATGGGATTGTAAATAATATGAGAAATTTGGGTGAAGAGATAAAGGAAGCCACTTTAGTTTAGAAAATTTTGAGATCTTTTTCTTCTAAATTTGAGTCAAAAGTGTCTTCCATAGAAGAAAAATAGGATCTTTAAGCTAGTACTGTGACTCAACTCCATGGAATCCTAACTGCCTTTGAATGAGAAAAGGAGGTCCATTAGATATGAGAGAAGTCATTTTTAAAGCATCAACAAAGGGAAAAGAAAAGGAAGAGCACAATGAATTAGGACACATTTAAGAAGAAGAAGAAGAGTTAAATTTTGTCAAGAAGCTTCAACGAGGTTCCGGAAGATTAAGAGGTAAGCTACCATTCAAATGCTTTTCTTATGGTAGAGTTGGCCATTACACTGCTAGATGCCCTCATGTCAAAGGAAAGATGTCTATAGAAGGTAATAGAAGTTATTATACTCATGATGATAGTGATGGCATATCAAATAGTAATGAAGATGATGAAGAAATTAAACTACCCATGGTGTATGAAAATGATGCCTTAGAAAAGGAAGATTTCCTTAAAGAAATCAGTCAACTCAAAATCAGTTTGGCAAAAAAGGATACAGTCATAAACATAGTGACACATCAACTCACTAAAAAAGACAAACACAATGAAGTGTTAGAATGTGAAGTAGTAAGTCTAAGAAAAGAACTTGAACAGATAAAGACTTTGAATCGTAGATTTGCTAAAGGATCAGAAACGTTAGATGGAATCATCAAAGTTCAGCGTTCGCCTATTATAAAGACTGGTCTTGGTTTTCATGAAGGTGAATCTAGCTCAAAATATGAGGTAAGGAACTCCAATGAAAAATATGAAATGCTCAACAAGGATCAAAAAGGTCAACCCCATCAACAAACAAGGAAAGAAATTCTGCAAAGAAAATCTTTTACTCCTAACTGTGGAAGTGATATTCGGGTATTTCCTCCAATGAATAATGTTGAATGTTTTATATGTCATAATTTTGGACATGTTGTAGCCAGATGCAGATGTAGAATGGTTCAAGACCGTCACACAAAAATATCATCAGTTTCTAGGTACTTTAATGGATATTGTTTTGCTTGCAATATGTTTGGTCACAAAGCTATTGATTGCGATAGAAGGAATATGAAACATGTAAGATGCTATGCGTGTAACAAGTTTGGACATAAAGAAAAGGAATGGAGGAGAAAATTTCAGCCACCATACCAAAAGGAGCAAACATCATCACAATCGAAGGTATTGAAGAAGAATGAATTGTTGTCAGAAAGATATGGCATAGCTCAGTTTACAGACATAATAGACCCAGGGGAAGATGAAAGTGTAAAAATTCAGTATTCCAATTCTCATACATAGTTATTATGAAGAGAAGTCTCATATATATGTGAGTTTGAAGCTACACAGTCACATATATGGTGTTTTGAAGAAAAACAAGCGGGACAGACTCAGGAAAAGGGGTCTGCTATGGTTCAGTCAATTATCAATTATCTATTATGTTCTGATTGATGATGGTTATAGTTTGTTGATGATACGAGGAAGTGTTTTTGGCCCTCATAAGTTGTTAATAAGTTGATGAATAATTGGTTGATGAAGATGCTTTGATGATTCTTACTAAGAAATGCAATGATCAAATTTGATAGTAAACAGTTGGCATAGGTTTAGGGTGAGCATATGTTTCTCATAATGTCTTTTTCCATTATATTAGAAGACCTTAGTACATGAAGATACTTATATTGCTTGATCTACATAGTTGTTTGATTCAGGTGACTCATTTGATGATGGACATATACAGGCTGTTGATCTTAATGTTGTTGACAAATGCTGATGGTGCAGATCATATATGTTGTATGATAGTCGCCGATGACTATCATGGTCTTGTTTAGATTGTTGGTCCTTGTTATAAATTTCATGTATATCATTTGATGTAAAGGTCATGAAAAGACCTAATTTGTAACCCCACTATTCATGGGAAGGATGATGTAATAATTTCTATTTCAGTCATGTATAAACATCTGGTATATCCCCACTTGGTTGGGTGGATGAGTCAAAACTGGTGTATGCCTACTTGGTTGGGAGATTGATGTATGTATGAGTCATTGGTGATAGGAAGGTCTTATTCACTTAGTTGAGTTATAGAGTCATGTTATTCTTTTGAAAAATATTTTTTGCAGACTCTGCATGTGCTCATGGGGAGCATGGATAGTTTAGTGCATCTCAGCATATACAAAGGGGGAGCTTAATCAAAGAATTCAGCATGTACTCAGGGGGAGCATGGACAACATAATGAATATCAAAGAGGGAGAATATATTGGTCCACCCTTTACCCTTGATGTCAAAGGGGGAGAGTGTCTTGGTGTTGTTGTTTCCATCAAGTCCAAAGGGAGATACTGTTGGCATTATGATATAGGTGTTTTCCTTGATGGAAACTCACTCAGATGACAGTTCACAGTGCAACAAGTTAACTTATAGGTCAGACTCCAGATATTGAAGAAAGAGAGTGGTTTCATAAGTATATGCTGGTTCACTTTGTCCAAGAAGTGTATACACGCAGGTTAACAAAAAAAAAGGAGCGTATACATGTACACACACTTTCACAAGAGGAAAAGTGTGTACATGTTCGAAAACCAAGGTTTTGGTCTGAGGTATTTAGTCCAAGGTATTTTGGTCCAAGATATTGATCCAAGGTATTTGGTCTAAGGTATTTGGTCCGAGGTATTGACCCTAGGTATTTGGTCCAAGGTATTGGTCATAAGTGGTTTTGGTCCAAGGTATTGAGAAAGGCCTAAAACTATATAAGGAGGAGAAGATCATTAGGAAAAAGTGTGCAAGTAATGAATATCTTATGAAGAGTGAGGTCAAAAGAAAATATGCATGTTATGGGTTTATGGTGCTTTGTTTGATCTGAATTAACGCTGAACCTTAGCAATTGATGGGGGATGAGATCTAATGATGGATCAGGATCATGAGACCTAAAATGAATTATTATTATATGGTTTGATCATGGATAGACTAGACCTGAATGCTAACGCGTGATTTACACTGTAAATGTTCTGATCTAGGTATGACTGAAGTCTGCAATAGTTGTGATGTTTTAAGTTAGCATTTGCAGATATGTATGCCGCATCGCTTTGGTAAAAGTGTGTATACATGTTGGTTCATCACAACGAATTAGCACATACATTACGAAATATGATGTTTGATGTTGCAGTTGGTTCTGGTTGTTGATGCAGAGTTCTGGGTTCTGCTCTATGTTCTGGTGACTGTGTTCTGGTGATAGTGGTCTGAATGCTCGGATTGATTGATTGTGATTTGCTTGAGTGATGACAGGTTTTTAGTGATTGGTTGTATAGTAGTGGTGATTGATTTTGAGCTTCACTGTTGTTGATGGGTCCAATGAAAATATGATGAAATGTGGCCTTCAAATTGTGGTGTTGTGTTCCAGGAGTATCTAGTCTAAAAGTTTATGAAACATGGTCCCTGGAGGAAGAAGTGAATATCTTAGCCTTCTGTAGGATGACGCCTACGTACTGGTAAACATATCAGCCAGTACAAGAGACAGGGGGTTGGATCTCCCTTCTAATAGCAGCTGGAAAATGAGTGAAGGTTGGAGCCTTTTGTAGGTCAGCGTCTACATACTAATAAACAGATCGAATAATACAAGAGCTAGGGGATTGTAGCTCCCTTCCAGTAGAAGCTAGAGAAGGAGAGAAGGTTGTAGCCTTCTGTAGGTCGGTGCCTGCATATTGGTATGAGTCTGCGCTAGTACAAGATTGTAAACATGTTTTTCTCATATTAGAAGAAGACAACAATAGGTGTTTTTTGTCCCGCATTGGGTTTCCACCTTAAATCTTGGTGTTCATATGTGTTACTTATGTGTGATGGTTTATTCCATTATTAATGCACATGGTTACTGTTTATATGGTTAATGAAGCACTGATGCGCTGATTAAAGATCAACATATGATGAATTAACTGAATCATAAGTTTGCTGGATATACGTTGGTTGCTTTAAAGACAGTTGTGTGTACATGCGAGTTACCTTCATTGAAGTAATGTATATAAATCATAGTATGAAATGAAAAAGTTATAGATTTGATAATACTGATTCACCCCCCTTCTCAGTATTATTTCCAACAGCTTCTTTCACGGTTCCGGGATCATCATTAGTAATAGATAAAGAAAAATTTAAACAGAAAGCACATGGACTATACCTTTCTGGCTACCTTCTTTCTCGAATTGATCTTCTCACAACCGGAGTTTCTGGCTCTTCATCTTTTGATTCCTCTTCTGTTGTAGAGTCTGATTCTTCCTCCTTTAGCTCAAACTCTGTCTTCTCAGGTTCCTTTGATGGGACTTCATGTTTAATAAAACCTTTCACCTCTCTAAACACCACATCTCGGTTGTACACAACCTTCCTTGTTACTGGGTTCCAAAGCTTATAGCCTTTTAAACCATCCTTATACCCAATAAATATGCACTTTTCAGATTTACTATCCAACTCTGTTCTTTTCTCCTTTGGAACATGTACACATGCATCACATCCAAATACCCTCAGATGTGAAAGATAAGGTTTCTTACTAGTCCATACCTCTTGTGGAGTCTTATCCTCCAATGCTGATGATGGTGATCTGTTGACTAGGTAACATGCAGTCTCCACCGCCTCTACCCAGATTCTTGTCCTAATCCGACACCACTGAGCATGCTTCTTTCCCTTTCCATCAACGTATTTTTCATTCTTTCTGCAACTCCATTTTTCTCAGGTGTGTATGGAGTAGTCTTTTGCCATGCTATACAACACTTATTACAAAATTCTTCAAATTCCTTCTTGCAAAAATCTCCATCGTTATCTGTCCTCAACACCTTTATCTTCTTCTCTGTCTGGTTTTCCACTAGAGCCTTAAATTCTTTAAACCTGTCAAAGACTTCAGATATATTCTTGAGGAAATATATCCATGTATTCCTTGAGAAGTCATATACAAATGATACATAGTACACATACTTACCCAGTGATGGAACCTTCACAGGTCCAAACACATCACTGTGCACAAGCTCTAATATCTGTTTGTCCCTCTTACCACTAGAGGGGAAACTCACCTGATTCTTCTTTCCATATACACAATTTTCACAGAAATTAAAACCCAGAGAGCTATTAGTTATACCTTCTACCATACCTTTACCATGAAGTATTCGAAGGTCCTTCTCTCCAATATGTCCAAGCCTTTGATGCCACAACATGGTATTTTCTCCGAGGACCACTATATTTTCTGCTCCACTTTCAGGAACCACAGAATTGTTGCACCCATCAACAACAACGCTACCTTGCAGCTTATACAGAGTTCCAATCCGAACTCCCCGCATTAATATTGGTGCTCCCCGAACCATATTGTAGGTATCTTTCTTGAACAAATCTTTTACACCTGCATCATCCAACTTACTTATAGAAATTAAATTTCTGTCTAATGTAGGAATATGCAGAACACCTAGATGTGTTCCAATCCTTCCACCTTGCAACTTCAACTTGACTTTTTTGCGAAAAACGATTCTAGCCTTCCTATCATCCCCCAAGAAGATATCTGATCTAGATTTAAATAGGAACGTAACAAATTACAAAGATAACCATAAACATAGAGATGCAACAGAAATAATACTTCATTTCATTAATGTAAAATGCTGAAATATGCTTACAAACAGAATTGGAAATAAACCAGCTAGGGTGATGGTAGCTTATCTCTAAGAAGAGATGTGGTAGCTACATGCCTCTAAATTGTGTTACAATGAGGATTGAAGGCCTATTTATTGTTGAGAAACAATGGAAAACCTTTAATATCCCAAAATCTAACCATAGAAGATGAAACACCAAATTGTGGGCCCCGTTTTGGGTAAGTTGGTACATCAACTACTCAGGGTCTTAACTTTGGCACCCGATCTTTGTTTTACGAGTACAATAGCTCATTAGAAAGATCTATCTGAGCACTACAACTTTGGGAATAGCAACATGAGTTTCACCCATGTTGCTCCCAAATTTTCCAAAAAATGTCATTTAGGGCCTCAAAACGGCTCCAGAAGTTTAGGACCCGAAAAACTCCTAAAATAGTAAATTATGCTACAATTACGGAAACTGAAAAACTGAAAGAGACAGTTGTGGGGGTCCAAATGGGATAGGTGGGTGGCCACCAAAATCCACCTGGATCATTCCTCTCCCCTTAGGAAGCAATGGTCCCCATTGCGTTGAGTTCCTCCATCTGTTGAGCTTGGTCCCTGGTGAGCTGTTCTGTAATCGCTGATGTGTCCAGTTATGGTGGGAAGCATGGTCGAGGGCAGTACACATTGAACACTTGCTGCAGCTGAAGGAATGTTGTGCTCCAAAGCATTATTTCCCACAACCTTAGTAATGGTGTAAGGACCATGTCGGTGTGTTCGGATCTTTTGATGGGCTCTTGTAAGGTGTTCTTTTTGCAGATGTAACCAAATTTTGTTTCCCACTTGAAGCTTGTGTGGTACCCCTGTGGGTGAGGAGAAGTTGTTCCTTTGTTCTGTCATGACTGTATTCCTTTACTGTTGCTGCTGCGTGGAGGAACCCTTCGTGGGGGTCATGGATGTGGTACAATCTTCCTCTTACTTTGGGAGCGAATCAAATAGAAAATGAATTTCCTATTCTGGGAGATGAGCTTGTTGCCTTTCTTAGTAGAGATCATAGAGGTGGCGCGAGGCCTTGATTCATACACAACATGTTTCCTCCACAAGTATGGTCGGCCTAATAATACATCACAAATATCCAGAGGTGTAACATCACACAATACCTCGTTTGTGAAGGGCTTGATGCTGTAGGGAAGGCGACACTATTGGAAAACTTTGAGATCTCATCCTTCATGAAGCCACTGGATACTATCCAGCTGCAGGTGTGGTGTAGCCGATAGGCCCAACCGCTTCATGACCTCTGCTAAAATGAGGTTCTTTTGGCTACCACTGTCGACAATGAATTGCAACGGCGAACCCTTCACCCACATCTGTGAGTGGAAAATACGTTCCCCCTCCTCTGGATTTTAGGGCTCATTCTTCTGGATCTTGGTGGTGGAAACAGTGACGTTGGGCTTCACATCAATGATATGCTTCCCTTTGCCATTCCCCTTGTCAAGTTCTAACTCAGGGTCAGAACATGCATCTGATTCTGAAGCCTTCAACTCAGCGAGTAGCGACTGCTTGGTCCGACACTCAGGTGTGTTATGAGTGGGACTCTTGTGGAACTCACACCACTTTCCTATGTCCTTCTTCAACTTCGTGGTGTTATTATTTTCTTGCCACTTCGACGGGTTGTCTTGGGTCACCCCACCTTGGCTTTGTCCTTTGGTCTTTGGATTTATAGATCCAAAGTCTTGCTTCTTCTGTTTGAACTTTTTCTCGATTTTGACAGCGTATCGGTACACCGTGCCGAGCGAGGAGATGTTCAGGAACTCCAACTCTTCCTGGATGTATTTGTGTAGGCAGTTGTGATATTTGAGTACCAAATGCAGCTCAGAGTCCTTGACACCCAACTTTGTGCGAAGGGTATGAAAATGTTTGTAAACTTTGGCACATCTTGGTTCCTTCCCTGCCGCAGTGTGGTCCATTTGATGTATTTGTCCTCATAGCTTTTGACAGGGTAGTATTGCTCCTTGATGACATCTCAGAATGAATCCCAAGTGGGTGCGGATGAAAATAGTGAGCCCGTACTTTCATTCTTTTGCTTGCAGTAGGTTTCCCACTAGTCCTTGACATGGGGGGCTACTTGAAGAAGAGCGAAAACAATCTTTTCCCGACTCGAAAATTCATGAACAGAAAAATACCCATCTAGCAGATTTAATCATTTATCTATGACATCTGCATCTATTTGACCCTCGAAGATGGGGATTTCAAAATTAACTTGTACCTTAAACGGTGTGGCATTTCTAGAGTAGCTGTTGGAAGTTGATGCATCGCCTCTGGGTAGCCGCTGAAGGATGTGCGCAAAGCTATCCATCATTGCGTTCCTTTGCCGCTCGAGGGCTTCTTCGAGCAAGATTTGAATAGGATCTCCTGCCATGGGAGGCCATCGAGATTTGCGAGGCTAGTCTTGCAAAGGTTCGACCAGTTCAAGCCCTAACTCCTTATATCCCAACCTCGCTGGGGACATGCAAAGAAAAACAGAGAAAAAGCAAACTGCTCTGATACCACTGATCCGGATTTAAATAGGAACGCAAAAAATTACAGAGATAACCATAAACACAGAGATGAAGTGGAAATAATACTTCATTTCATTAATGTAAAATGTTGAAATATGCTTACAGACATAATTGGAAATAAACCAGCTAGGGTGATGGTAGCTTATCTCTGAGAAGAGATGTGGCGACTACATGCCTCTGAACTATGTTACAATGAGGCTCGAAGGCCTATTCATTGTTGAGAAACAATGGAAAACCCTTAACATCCCAAAACCTAACCGTAGAAGATGAAACACCAAATTGTGGGCCCTGTTTTGGGTAAGTTGGTACATCAACTTCCCAGGGTCGTAACTTTGGCACCCAATCTTTGTTTGACGCGTACAATAGCTCGTTAGAAAGATATATCTGAGCACTACAACTTTGGGAAAAGAAACATGGGTCCATTGACCCATGTTGCTCCTAGATTTCCCAAAAAACGTCGTTTAGGGCCTCAAAATGGCTCCGAAAGTTCAGGACCTGAAAAACTGCTAAAAATAGTAAATTGTGCTACAATTAGGGAAACCGAAAAACTGAAAGAGACAGTTGTTGGGGTCCAAATGGGATAGGTGGGTGGCCACGAACATCCAACTTTATCAACATCACCACCATTATATTTCTCATACTGGTAGAACCACTCTCTATGGGGAGTGAAGTGAAAAGATGCACCTGAGTCAATCAACCATGCCTCATGATATACATGTGTAGTTGAAGAAGAAGCCAAGTACACATCCTCACCTTCATATGAGGTGGTTTTTGCCTCTACAAAAGGATCATCATCAGATCCCTTTCCTTTCTCAGGAGCTTTAGATTTATAGTCCCTTTTGTAGTGCCCTTCGTTTCCGCATTTCCAGCACACCTTTACAAGTTTTCCTGGAGATTTATATCTCCCTCTAGATTTAGATCTCCCACTTGATGACTTAATTTTTTTTTTGTTCTGGGAGCATCCTTATACAAACAAGGCATCACCATTCTTGCTCTCCATATTTTTCTATCTCAATTCCCGCATCAGCAAGGATGAGACTATTTCATCAAACTACAAGGCAGTTGCATTGCTACCTATTGCAATAACTAGACTACCCCATGAATCTGGTAGAGAACACAACAAACTGATGCACTTATCTTCATCTGAAATTTTAATATCAGTAGATAATAATTGGCTTACCACAATATTAAATGCATTCATATGCTCTCTCACCGAGTCTCCATCTTTCATCCTCAGGTTATAAAACTTTTTCTGTAGGAACAATTTATTCACTAGAGACTTAGATTGGTAAAAAGTCCCTAACTTGTTCCACAAATCCTTCACCGTAGCTTTCCCTGATACATTCAACAATATTGAATATGAGACACACAATCGTATTGTGCATTTTAACTTTCAATCCAACTTCTTCCATTCCTCATCAGACACTCCCGTTGGTACCCGAATCTAACACAATCCACTGATCTTTACCCACCAACAGATCCTCCATCTTGAGTTTCCACAATTCAAAACTCTGACCATTAAATTTATCGATCTCTATCTTTCCACTGCTTGCCATCTTCTTTCACCACCAGAATCAATCCCGCAGATCTCCCACTGAACAGGGTCTACCACAGGCACGAGTGAAACCCCTTAGCAACAAAGGCGTCCCCTTGAAGACAAAATAACTCTGATACCAAATGTAGGTTTTAACCCCATACAAAAATTACCTACATACGAATTATAATAATAGAAAATAAATAATAGGGAAGCATAACACATAAAACAAATGTACACAAAGATTTTCCCCTGGATCCCAAAATCGGGACTACTAGATTGATTTTTCATTATGTTCCTTTCAATGTTACAATACATGTATATACATGTCGAAGCATCCAATACCATGGACTGAAAACCATCGCGCCCAAAGCCATGTGAGAAAACCATGCACAAAGCCATGGACAAAACCATGGGTCAAAAAAAAAAAATTTCCCAGTGGCGCTACCCCGGGCCCCGTAGAGGGGGGCTAACCACCCCCCTCAAACCCCCTGTGACACCCCCGCTGCACATCAGCACAACGAATGGGGTGCTCCGCCCCCCTCTAACCCCTCGGTTTAGCTAGGGGGGGTTAGTCATGGAAAGAATATAACACATCCCAACAAAAATGCAGTAATTATATGACATGCCATGAAACCATGCACGTTAATCATATTCCTTTTAATATTGATTAATAATTTCTTTGCATGATCATGTAATACTAAAGTCTCAAGTAGGGACATTTAAAGTTATTCATCCATCAATATCACCTTTGAGAGTTCTTAGTAGTTAATACTTGCTATTACGTCCATAGTAGATCACCAAGTTCAAGGATAGCAATATCAACACAACAAAAATGAAAAAAGAAATTCTACAAAGTCAAATGTGACTAATCTTGAGTCAAGAAAATATCAAGCCCTTCACATTAGCAAGGCATTCTTAGGCACTAAAACAGAAAATCCTTCCATTGCATCATTTTCACCTTTTCTTTAATTTCTTTGATTGAGAGCATAACTTTTAGAAAATAATTCATTGAAAAAGGTCTCAAAATCCTAACAAATGCTTGAGTGATTTTCGTATCAATTAAACAAAAAGGAAATCATTCGATATGATTTTAACTTGTGGAATATATTGAAGAATATGAAGCTTTCTCATCCCTTTCTCATAATCAAATTGTAATCCATAGGTTCCAATCAAGTAATCAATTTCCCTCCAAGATAGTTAAGATATCACTTTGGAGAAGGACTTCTAGAAGCTTTGGGATAGTAGAAATGGAATTAACTAGGAGGAAAATGAAGCACTTTAGTGGGTCCTCCAAAATATTTGAATGCAATTGGAAATGATTTTATACTCCCTCCGCACATTTTAAAATAGAAACCATTTAGCTGCATCTCATTTATTTTCGACCTTTCTGTAATGTGTAGTTCTTTGAGAAAGAATAGAGCATTCATAAATATTGTCATGAAAGAGGAATTTTCATAATCCTAATAAGTTTGGCTCTAATAAATAAATAATTTCATGTAGTGAATAAATCTTACATGGTAGATTTTAGTGATTAAAATGACAACTTTATTCTTAATCTCATTACAACAAAAATAAATTCAACCCTAACTAGTTGGGATCTAACAAATCAAGAATTCCATGTAGTAACGTAAACTTACATGGTAGATCCCAATTATTTGCAGTGAAAACTTTATTCTTGGTCTTATTACAACATAGATAAATTCAAAAGTACATACATATTCCCTTATCTAAGACAAAATTTTAACACATTTCGAGATTTCGAAGAAATATAATGATACAATTTTTACCTGCAGGACATGAGAAAGCTATCTACATCTAGCACCCGTCATTGGACAATAGTGTTAATGATACACCATCTCATGGAATTATAATCATGTAGATATATAGTTTTATAGATATACCTTGCAACACCTATTGAACACTACCTTCAAGCTTCAAATTCATCAATTGATTTACTTTAGTAGCAAATCCTAGTGGGATTTCATTAAATACAATTAGACAAAAGCCATTTATGATAGTTGTCATTGCTTTCTCTGGATCTATCCCCCTCTAGAAATAGAATAACTGATATTTCCCAATTTTTGAGGTACTTGCTTCATGTTCTACATGGGCTATTGGGTTCTTCACGTGGAAAAGGTTGCAAATATTAGACGTATAATGGAAACAAGCATGCAATTCAAGGTTGCTCCTAAAGTCTCTTGGGTGAATTACAAAACACCATCTACTTAAAACATGATATATGGTAGTAACAAAAACCTACCCAAGATCCCAATTAAGAATTCAAAATGTTGCAAACAGGAGATGTCTTAAACAATATCAACTATTTAATTGCACAATCACACTAAAATAGACAAATCTTTAAAATGTTGAAGAGTGTGAAAAAATGGAGTTGGAATATTATAGTTACCTCATGGTAGATATAGCTATGCAAAATGTAACTTCTATCTAAAACACATAAATGTAACTTCTATAGCTACATGAAATGTAACTTCTATATTAAAAAATGGAGTTGGAATATTATAGTTACGTCAGGATAGATACAACTACGTGAAATGTAACTTCTATATAACATTCTAAATATCCTTTTTAGTCATTTAAGAGACTAACATTTTTTTATCTTCGATTAATAACTTAATACTCCACCAAAAATAGCATTGAATTGGTTCTTCACCAACCAAGGGGAAATTTTAAATGAGTGTGAAAATGCTTACTCATTCCCCTTGCCATATTTATGATATTTTATTATGTGCGGATTTAAGCTAGTGTAATGTAACTTCTACATATTTGACAATTTAAATGTAAAAAATTATCAAGATTGAAGTTATACAATTAACATATGCACAATAAGATACAATATGCATGAATTATAAGTAATATGACGTTTACATGTTATATCAAGACAAATTTTTTCTCATCTCATTAACTCTTATCTTAATATAGTTGGTGATGGATATAACCTTTAAAATTATGAGCCATCCTTGTCATATCTTATATTTAATGATGGATATAGATTTTAAAAGCATCAACCTTGTTTGTTATTTTATGTACAGTCAATTTAAATGGAAGTGCTCATAATTTTATTCAATATTATCTTGTACAAATGGAAATAAAATGATGTGGGGGTGTTGTTTTTAATGATTTTCAAACTTGTTTTAATTACCTAAATTTAGCCTATTTAAAATAAACAGGGGTGGTGTTTCTAGTGATTTTCAAACTTGTTTTAATTACCTAAATTTAGGCTATTTAAAGTGTTGGATTGATGGGCTTTGACCCAGGTTCAACGTTAGTCAGCCAAGAAAATCCCTACACTACTAGCCTTTTCAGCATCAGTCTGCGGAGCGCGGACCAGAGTCTCACCCGAAGCAGTATGGGGGGATGCAGGAAGCAATTTTCCGCACCTTGAGATGGTCATGATGTTGGTTTTATTCCTTAACCACTTCCTTCACGCATATTGATAAGCCTTTAGGGCTTATCGATGTATTTTCTCTTCCGTCTCCTAGAACCCTCACGAAGGTATACGATGGTCCTTCGCACAACCCTACCCAGTGGCTCAAGTACTTATGCGCCTTTGCTATTGTGATATTGTATAATTTCCTGAATTATCTTAAGTGTTCACCAAATTTACCATGAAGTTAGGATTATCTTCGTGTAACATATATCATTATTTGTGTTCATATAATAGTTAGAAACATATACATTCATGCACTAGATTAGGATTATAACATAAACCTAGAACATAACATAACATAATCACATGCAATCCATAGAGGAGAAATACACAGTAATTTCGAAATACTTCTCTTTATTGATGATTCAGATTTTCAATACAGATTCTATCTGCCTTGTGCACACAGGTGCAGGGGTCCGTGCACTCAGTTGCGGATTTCCACCCTAGGCCTCTGCGCACTCAGCTGCAAAGCCTCTTCCTACAATAAGACTCTCACTCTTAGCTCTTTACTGACTCATCAAGCACTTATACTTAACTGACTACTTTTCTTAGACTCCTTTAAGACCTCCTTTTTATACAATCCCATGGTTTGCAGACCAAGGGAAAATCTCTAAAACCGAGACAACATATCTAGACTAAGGGCAGAAAACCCTTTTTGACTCTTGATATCTTCATGCTCTGTGACCACAAAATGCAAAGAATTTACATTTCTTTATATAAAATTCGGTCCTTTTGCCCCAAAACTTGGGTTTTTAACCCCAAAATTGACCCCCAAGGGACCCGTTCCCAACAGGCCCCCAACACAAACATGGTGACTCGCCCTCGAGTCACTTAGCTGGTGCAGAGATCTTGTCGTGAAGACCTTCTAGCTTGACTTGGACTGCTGCAACTTCGATGGTACACTATGTTGTCACCTGCTTCATCTCCTTGACTAGCTGCTCCGTTACTGGCCCTATGCCGTCGGACTAGATATTCTATAGACTAGATCTGCATGTACCTGCACTTTCAACGCCTTGGCCTCTTGCAGCTTATCTAACCTCTCTGTGATGGCGACAATGCGCGTTGTCACTTTGACTTCATTTTAGCATTGCTACAGCTCCCGTGCTTTTGTTTCCAGCCACTATACATTAGGATCTTCTTGCAAGCAGGTAACTACCTCGAGTGACTGCTTGAAGAGCATGGTATAGTCCTTCACGACACTCTCTACTACTGATACTGCGTCTTTCGCAGCAGTCTTGTGCTGCTCTTTGATCTCTGGCGGAGTCTAAGGTTGGGCCTTCAACTGAAACTCTGCAATTTTGAGGTTCAGCTCTATCTGAACCTTTTCTAATTTAGTTCATGTGTCTTGCATGCCAGGAGCGAGCTTCCAAACCTTCACATCTATCGGCTCAGCCTCGGGAATGCCCAGCTCCAGGATAGTCCTACACGCCTCAACCATGACTGTGGCAATGCACTAGTTCTTGTCTATAATTTGTTTTACAAGGTCAAGGGCGGAGTCTCTCTACAAGGTTATCTGGACGTTGTTGACCTTCTGTTCGCTGATCACCTGCAACACGCGCTGTTCACAGGCCCGAAGTTTCGCGATCATGTCGTCCTGCAAAAGGTGAAGCACCTGATTGGGAAGCGTGACCAGGTTGAGTCCAACTCTCTTGAGGGCGTTGACAATGGGTCTATCAACTTTATTCTATGTTGTTAATGCTCCATCCGACAACACTATTGCTCGGGGTTCCCTTGCACACAGCATCCCTGCGGCTTCTGAGGTGCCAGGTGCCAAACTGGTTGACGCCGCATTGGTTTGTATCTGTGATGCGTGGATCTACAGCTCCGAGAGACCCATCTATATAACACCCAATGATTGTTGTTGTTGATGCTCAAATTTCTGCAGTAGTTCCGTGGTGGAATCCCACCTCATATCACTTATGTCATTTAAGGCCCCCTCTATTAGGGTGATCGATTCCAAAGACGTTTTGCTAGCCTTGGAATTCTTCCATGGCCCTACTTTCTCTAGGTATCAGGTGCGCTTGATGCAGAATAGAATCGTCTCCAGGTCCACTCCTCCCAGCTCCGTTTGCCATCTTCTTCCTCAGTCTCCGTGGAAGGTGATTTTTGACTCTAGTTAGAGTCACACTCCTCTTTGCTTGCCTATCCTCTCGACCATTTCATGGCAGCATCCTTTGCCTTGGCCTTGTCATTGGCCTCCTTTGTCCTCTTCGCGGCAAGCTGTTCCATCTTCAGCTTGGCTTATTCCTTCTTCCACTGCATGGCGGTCTTGATAAATCCTGCTGTCGAGTCCGTGGCATTGTGCCAATCTGTCGAACAACAGTCAAGGACTACTACAACTGCATCATCTATGGCCAAGTATGGAAGGTCATTCCAATTTTGCTAAAGGTCCTTCTGCACCCATATTGAGACATGGTGGAAGTTAGCCTTGAATTCCACGTACTCCTGCAACTTCTCAAAATTTGTAGGTGTCAGCCATGGCTTGCGGTTGATGGCCATATGGATGTTCATCTCCATCAAGATCCAGAAGATCTTGGTGTCCTTTATCCACTGAGGATCCTTCATCGCCCATAGCGAAGTGAACTTCATTGCCTCTAGTAGGTCCGACATGACCGAAGGAAACTGACTATCTTCAGGTAGCTCCCACGCAACCAACACTATTGACAGCAATAGCCATGCATAGTGGAAAGTCTTACTGTGATCTTGTGCCTTACAAAAGTTCACGAGGAACTCACTGCAAAGGTTTCGTGCCTAGTTAAATTGAACTCCCTCCATGCACTGGGCTGCCAAAGCTATCACTGGTGCCAACACTTCATCTGTGCAACACTTCCGCATGACTTTCCCTGCCAAGATTTGCATCACCACTTTGACCATGGGGCCAGAGATACTTTAAATAGCGTAGCCACATGACTTCTTTATGAGCTTGAGTTTTTCCTTCATCGCCTTATCAAGCTCATAGTTGCCGGCCTTTCCGCCAAATGCCATGGCCAAAGTTTCTCTTGTGTATGGCCGTCGTGTGATCCTATGGATCAACATGTTAGTGATGGGTATCAACTCCTCCAACCATAGAAATCCATCGTGCACCAAGCACATCATCTTATTGATTACTACCAAAGTGATAGGTGTGCAGTTGTAATGCGACACCCATAGTAGGTTTAGCAGGCATGCCTTGTCCACGCCTTTTAGCCATTTCCTCGGCTCTAAAGCAGTCACTCTAGTATTTTTGTGGAAGACACGGTGCATAAGTTGGTATATCACTAAATGAGGGAAGTGCTATGTGTAATCTAAGTCCCAGTCCTCCAACTCCAAAAGGGGGACACACCCCAAGCGCTGTCCCTCAATGACAATTTGGTCCAGCAGGAGGGGTATGCAGGGTGACCTACTCTCATCCATATTTTTGGGCACCTTCATTTTTCCCCTGCGCAGAGGAATGTATTCAGGTAGCTTAGAGATGGGGTCTAACCCCTCAATTTCAACTACAATATCCTCATCATCCATGGGGATTTCTTCAACCTCTTCTTCCATCTCTAGATCAGTCATTTTGGCCTTTTCTTGCATGGTGGGTTTTCTCGGCTGTGGGTGCTTCCTAGGTGATGCACACACCAACGGTTACATTGTTTTCTTGTCCTTCTTCGGTTTTGGACCCTCCTGGTTCGATGTAGGCCTTGGCCTAGGTGTCCTGGGGGATTTAGGGACTTTTGGCAGTACTTTCGCAGGCACAACTTCCGGGGTATCTCTCTCTGTTGCCATAGCTACCTCTGGAACAGATCCCTCGGTTGTTACTGCTTTAGCACTCATAGCTTTTGTGGGTGTCTACATGATGCTATGCAACAACTCCCGCATCTCCTTTGGCAATGTCTCAAATACTGAATTTTCTATGAAAACTTCAAAATTTTCACGGTTCATGTGTGCCTGAGAGCTCAACACCTAAATTTTCAAAATGCGAAGTGTTTTCCGCTGGGCAACCCTTTGTAATCTATAGGCATTTTCGAATTCAGATCTGACCATTCCCCCCAAAATCAGTTCATTAATGCAAAATTGGAAACATATTTTCAAAGATCTTGCCCATAAATTCCGACTTAAATGCT
>APFE031589976.1:1663-28099 GCA_000404065.3 Pinus taeda | reverse complement strand
TCCATTTGGCTGTTTCTTCATTGTCAAATCATGAACAATGACTTTAACAGTCACTTTTCAGCATCCCTGTGCATTTCTCCCTTGGTAGCGCAGTTCTCTGCACACTTCCACAGGCTCTGTGACATTTCTTCATTCCATACAGTTCCCTAATCACGCAGCTCTCTGACCTGGGTAGTGTATTTTATAATCCCGCGATTCCTTTCAGTTGCCTGGAGCACTAAGATTGTGCTTCCCTCATATAGTCACCTAGTTGGATCACCAGTGTATGGCTTCAATCGATTGCCATTCACCTTCCCTGGGAAGGGTTCTCCATTCAATTTGACCAATTGAACTACTCCACCATTGGTAATGTCCTTGATGACATACGGCCCTAGCCAGTGCATCCTAAAATTCCCTGGTTTTGCTATCATATAACAAGACCAGATCATTTACCTTGAAGGTGCGCAGTTTGATGTGCCGATCATGCCATGCCTTTTCACGCTCCTTTTGAACTTGTTGATGAAATCCGGCTAGAAATCGGTCCTCCTCAAGCTCCGCTAGCTACACAAGCAGCTCTTCTAGGGCTCTGCATCTACCATTCGTGTGAGTGCTACTATTTGTAGACTAAGTACAATGTATTCCATTGGCATCAAAACTTCTATGCCATACATGAGTCTGAAAGGTGTTTGTCCATTCAGCTTCTTGCAGGTCGTTCTATAGGCCCATAGCACCGCGGGTATGTGCACATCCCAACCATTTCTTTAAGCATTGGAGACCTTCGTCAGCATGCTCTCCAGTATCTTATTGAATGCTTCCACCGTCCCATTACTCTGCAGATGATAAGGGGTACTTTTCTGATGATACACCTGGAATTCCTTTATCAACGCATTGATTATTTCGTTAAGAAAGTGCGTACCGCGATCGCTCATTAAAATATTTGGACACCCAAATCTCATCATGACATATTCAAAAATAAGTTTTTCTACTATCACGCCTGTGTAGACCTTCACAAGTTGTCCCTCTGCCCATTTGGTCAATTACTCATTCATAGTGATGATGTATTGTGCACCCGTCTTCTTTCCTTGAGGTTGAATTGGTCCCACAAACTCGATTGCCCATTTTTCAAATGGTTGTAACATCACCTACGACGTCAGAGGTATCTCATCCCTCTGTGATGGCCTACCAGTCCTTTGACATGCATCACATGCCCTACAACATGCTTTCAAATCCTTGTGCATGGTTGTCCACCACAACCAAGTGCGTAGAATTTTCTGCATTGTTGCTTTTCCTGCATAATGTCCTCCTGCAGCTCTTCCATGAGCCTCAGCAAGGATGTTGCTTCATTCAAAGTTAGGAAGATAACATCGCAATATTTCATTTGACCCCATTTTGTACAAATGCCCTGCAATGATGGAAAAGTTTGCCGCACGCACTACCAGTTCCTTCTTCTGTTGACTTGTATAACCTTCTGGAGCCGTTCATGTCATCAAGAAGTGGATAATATCTTCAAGTTGATTGTCCATGATGCACACTATAAAGAGTTGCACGTCAGGTAGCCCATTATCCAAATTAGTAGGTTCCTCTCCAGTTTCAATGCATGACAGATGATCAAGTCCCGCATTCAACCATCCTGGCTTCACAATAACTTCGAAGTCATACTCCTGGAACAACAACAACCATCTACATATTCTTTCCCCAACACAGCCTTGTTGACCAGGTACTTCAATGCAGAATGATCTGTATACATCTTAAAGTGTCTACCCAACAAATAGTGCCCGAACTTCTGAAGCACGTACACCATAGCTAATCCTTCACGCTCTGTTGTGGAATAATTTTTCTCTGGTTTAGACAGCTTCCTACTTGCAAATGCTATAGGATGATCTAGTTCTCCCTCATCCACTTGTGTCAGTACGGCCCCTAGCACAATACATGATGCATCCACGTGCACATGAAATTCCTTCTTCCAATCCGAGAAGACTAACATCGACGCGGTGACCATTTTCTCTTTTAGCACATCCAAGCTCTTCTGACATTCATCATTCCAACAAAACATAGCATCCTTTTTCAACAATTTCTCCATAGGCTTGGTGATATGGGCATAGCTCTTGATGAACTTCCTATAGTATCTGGTATGCCCTAGAGTTGCACACAGATGTTTCACATTCCTTGGTGCCTCCAAGTTGATTATCACCATGATCTTCATGGAGTCTACCATCAATCCTTGTCTTCATACCACATCCCCTAGCAAGATCCCAAAAGGGACATAATACAGACACTTCTTCAGATTGAGTGTGATCTGGTATCTCCTACATGTATCTAGCATCAAGCACAGACTTGCCACATGGTGCTTGACCAATCCAAAAACTGTCCAATCGTCAAAGTATACCTCCAGAAATTTAGGAATGAAGCCTTTGAATGCCACAATGACTATGCGCGAAAAGATCGTTGGTTCATTCTTCAGCCCAAAAGGCATTACAGTGTACTAGAGACATCCCCGTTCAGTCACAAAGGTTGTCTTGCTTCTATATTTAGGTGGGATTTTGATCTGATGGTACCCAAAGAATCCATCATTGAAAGAGTATGCTTCTTGGTCACCTAAATTATCCAGGACCTTGTCAATGAACGGGGTCGAGAAAGGAGCATGCACACAAGCGTCATTCAATTTCCTGAGATCTATGCATATCCTTATTTCTTCCTTTAGTTTCTTTTCCTGAACCACTATTGGGCTCACCCAATCAGATTCTTCCACTGGTTCAATAATACCTACTCGAGCATCTTATCTAACTCAACATGGACCATTTCCTTATACTTCAGGTTAAGGCGGTAAGGTCTTTGTTTCACTAGTTTTGCGTCGAATTTTAGGATGATCTTCATGACTCCCAAGTCTCCTATTATTCCCTTCATATCAGAAAACTTCATCGGGAACAAATCCTGATATTTGCGGAGGAGCTCGACAACCTTATCTACTGCCATTTCATCCCAATAGTCCCAAATCTCTACAAATTTCAGCTCCACCTCTGTGCCAATGTTGACCTGTCTAGTTTTCAACAATATGGTTATGTCTAGATTCTCTATTTGTGGTCGTTCAACCTCGCGGTGACCATTGGTTTCTGGAATATTAATCTTTCTGGGATCCTCGTCTTCTTCTTCAACATTCACGTTATATCATTCTAGCGCGTGGCTCAGCTGGGTAGTCCAATTAGGTTGGATTGGGTCCAAAGGATTATGCGGTATCCTAAAGATCACTGCTTTAACCTCTTGTAACACCATGTCAATAAAGTCAAACCCATCCTCAAAGTTGAACGTCATTGTAAACCCTTGGCGCAAGATGTCCCATTCTAAAGTTCCATGGCAGAGCTCTGTTTCCAAGTACTAATTCAATGGTATGACATCCAGGGTATGACAAAACAGATGCACCCATTCAGGCTGAAGCTTTGCTCCATAAGCCTTAGTCCAATTGGCCAAGTGATCGGGTCGATCATCCCTTCCATCATACTTGGATGTCATCTATAATTTCGGTTGTCCAAAACGTATTCTCATCATCCTCCTATATTCACGCCAATCACCGAAATTATCCTTGTTTGTACCCCACCATCTTGCGAGCATAGCGCGCAGCGCCCAATCTAAGGCCTGGAAGCGATGCTTCTCCAACACTTCTCTTTCAAATGCATCCAAAAATATATCCACATTGGTCAACCCATCATAACAAGGCAAATTCCTTACTTCTAATGACACGAAATGCAATGACTTGGTCATCATATTATAGCACAGCGTAGATACTTCATGTACTCTAGTTCCTCATCTGAATCTAATGTGCTAGAGTTCTCGTGGTCCCATACAATACATTCGTCTACTGTTGAATTTACCCAATCTTGGTCTTGCCCCGTTATCTTGTAAATTTGGTCCAAATTGTCATCATTTTCATAATCATAGACCGGTTCTGTATAGAGTGGTCTTTCTGCAAGATCCAGTGGCACCAATATGCGGAGTGATTTCTTTTCAAACGTCATCTTTCACTTCTTCAGGTTGATTACCCCATTCATGTCAATGGCCCAATCGATCCCAAAGAGCATAGGGTAGGGATTGCTGTCATCCAAAATCTCTATTACTTCAAAATTTTCCAGTGCGCTCGTGCCTTCGATGTCAACTGTTACCCCCTGCAGCCTTTCCATTGGGATGATTTTATATTGATTCGCCATCCTTAACTGGATCAGAGACCACTGGAGCACAGGTCTCCCCATTATTTCCCATGTTTTTTTGGAAAAACATTTGTGTCAAACCCCAGATCCAAGATAACATGGTCCATTTCGTATTCCCCTATCTGCGTGGTGAGTCTCATCTCACATCTAGTCCTTTCCTTATGCTTACCACACTTTCTGACTACGTGTGGTTCTCCAGTAGCATTGTCCTTGCCAACGCATCGATTGATCAGTTCATATAGTCCCTTCACAACCTTACTATTGCAGAGAATTTTCATGTAGGTCTCTAAGAACATGGTAATCATGGATGGGTCCATTTCATCAATTGTTTTCTGCTGACTTCCTGAGGTAGAGGCCTCAACGAAGCTTTTCTTTGCTTCCATAAAGGTTTCTTTTGCGCGCTCCAAATCAAACCTAGCTTCCTTTTCTGGTTTTTTGCGAACCCACTCACCTTTTGCAGACTACTCCCCTTTATCCTTGCCAATCTTCGTTCCACTCTGAAACATAATGTTTACCTTAGGGTCTTCCTCGTGAGGCTCAACCCTCATCATCTAGAGGTTCTACATTGGCTGTGGAGGCTGTGCCCCATTTTCGTGAATCTTAGCCAACAATATAGGGCAATCCTCAGTCGCATGGTCAAACTGAGTACAGTAGTGGCATGAAAGTCATGTCGGATTTGAACAGTCTCTCACGTAGTGTTCTGGTCCTCCACAATTGTAACAGATAAGCTGCCCTCAGCCTCTACCAGGCCCCCCTCCACCTCGGCCTCGGCCGTGCCCCTAATACTCACCTCGCACTCCCCAGCGCCTTGGTCCAGAGGTTGTGTTTCTACCTGCACTCTATATGCAGGTGTCTTGTCAATCATTAATTTGTAACTATGACAATTACGCTTGTCATGACCTACTGATTGATAGAAATTGTAGAAGAGTTGTTGTGGTGTCTGTATGAATTTCTACAGCAAATGGAAATTGTTGGTTGCATGTTTCCTAGCTGCCTGTCATATAGCACACCAAAGCGTGGGGCCTTCACTTGGCCCTACCACAACATCTGGCCTCAGAAGCATTGGTCCCCCTACTGCAACATAGTTCTCAAAGAATGGATAGTGATCCTTGTCATGCCCCTAACCTTTTCATTTCAGGCACCAAACTTCTTCGTGCACCTCTGGCCAAGTTGTTTTGTCTTTCTTTAGACTTTGCATTTCGAGGAAAAGGTTTTTCAACTACACATGAATGTGGTGAACCCCCAGATTAGCATCTTGCATTAGTGTCTCATGCAATCTCATCGCGATTTCCAAAGATTCTTCCTGGTTGTCGATCTTCTGTTGTGATAGCGCAACCCTTAGGTGGGGCAGGAGCGAGGCCACGAACCATTCGCAGTGCTGCCCATCACTCAGGTTCATGTTGGCTTCTTAGATCGTACACTTCAATATTTGATCCAAATCCTAGGGCATCTCCCCAGGCTTCATCATGATCTCCTTGAATCCCACAATTGATTGCGCTTGAGACTTAGGTCTACTGAACTCTCTATTTAGCACAGTCTGGATATCTGCCAACGCGGATGTTGGATTATCAGTACTATACTTAATGTACCACATTAGTGTGCAGTCCTACAAAGCACTAACCAACGTTGATTTCTTCATTTGATCATCCGTGATACCCTGAGCTTCCCATAAAGCCTTCGAGATGAACCAAAATTGGCCTGGATCTTCATTTCCTATGTCTTTGAATATAGGTAGCTTTACGGAGTTCGCGATGTTGAACAATGGTGTAGGTGGTAGTGGTGTGGGTGATGGAGTAAGTGGTGGAGGTGAGGATGGAGGTAGTGTGGATGGATGGGATGAGGGTAGAGGCGGTGTACGTATTCGCAGGAACCCTTGTCTTATAAATTTAATAACACTTAGCGGAGAAGCCTACGTTGCTCCTTCAGCGTCACTCAAAGGAGGTCCAATCAGTGGGCTATACTCAAGACCTTTTCTTCCTTCGTTCCTGAAAGACCTTCCACTTCGCGTAGCTCCAAACATCAAGGTAATTGCATGAACTTCTTTTCACACAAGAGCATCTTAATCCAAGTATTTAGTGATTTCAAATACTTACTTTGTGGTCCTTTGAAGAAGTGGTGCTCTGCTTCGCTGTAAGTGATAGAAGTATCAATCGCGAACTTTGTCACAAACCCTCCATAAGCTTCCATTCTCCACACTAACTTCGGTGTCCAAACAATTGGACTATCAAGCCTCCACCTCCCTTGGTCATCTACCAACTTCGCAATCGACTCGTATAATTCAACCGAGAAGGAACATAAGAAGATTTTGTGAATCTCTATGTATAGATATATGTCTAACCATTATTCCTTTGTTAATCGTTGGTTCCTATTTTCTTGCCCTGCAAATTCATGGATCTTCCTATCCAACGAGTCTTCTATCTCATTCTTAGTTGGGTTCCAATGATGCCACACCACACATCTTGTTATGAAGATCTAGGTCCCGACAACGAAACCATTTGTTGGCTTGATGGGCCCTGACCTAGGTTCAGCATTAGCCAACCAAGAAAATCCATACACTACTGGCCCTTTTGGCATCAGTATGTGGAGCGCAGACTGAAGTCTCACCCGAAACATTATGGGGGGATGCTGGAAACTAGTTTTCACACCCTGAGATGGTTGTGATGTCGGTTTTATACCTCAACCCCTTCCTTCACATAGATCGATAAGCCTTTAGGGTTTATCAATGTATTTTCTCTTCTGTCTCTTAGAACCCTCGCGAAGGTATACGATGGTCCTTCTCGCAACCCTACCCAGTGGTTCAGGTACTTATGTGCCTTTGCTACTGTGATATTGTATAATTTCCTAAATTATCTAAAGTGTTCGTCAAATTTACCTTGCAATTAGGATTATCTTCACATAACATATATCATTATTTGTGTTCATATAACAGATAGAAACATATATATTCGTGCATTAGATTAGCATTATAACATAAACCCAGAACTTAACATAACATTATCACATGTGATCCACATAGGAAAAATACACAATAATTTTAGAATACTTCTCTTTATTGATGATTCATATTTTCAATACAGACTCTATTTTCCCTGCGCACATAGTTGCAGGGGTCCACGCACTCAGCTACAGACTCCTACCCTAGGTCTTTGCGCACTCAGTTGCAGAGCCTCTTCCTACACTAATACTCTCCCTCTTAGCTCCTTACAGACTCATCAAGCATTTCCACTTAATTGACTACTTTTCTTAGACTCCTTTAAGACCTCCTTTTTATACAATCCCATGGTCCGTGGACCAAGGGCGGATCTCTGAAACCAACACAACCTATCTAGACTAAGGGCGAAAAATGATTTTTGACCCTTGATATCTTCCTGCTCCGCGACCACAAAATGCGGAGAATTTACATTTCTTTATAAAAAATTCGAGCCTTCTGCCCCAAAACTTAGGTTTTAAACACCAAAATTGACCCCCAGGGGATCCATTCCCAACATAAAGTAAATAGTTGCACTGACCATCTTATCTTCGAGTCAGTAAATTTGCTTGAGGGCATCTTCATGACATCCACCATCTTTGAAAATTATGAAATATTAGTAGTATCTTACACTAAATAGACAATGTTGGCATATGATATTTTATTGTGTTTTTTACTCCATGTCACAAATTTATTGATATTTTATGATTCTTGGTTTCGATTTCCATGCTAAGACTCGATTCATCATGCCTGCTAGGATTTTTAGTTGTGCACACATCATATTTCTCACTTCCAATTGTATAAAAAATAGAGAATATGTACAATGACATGTAGTGAAATGTGGGTGTCTATTTTACTCAATGATATGCTTGATTTTTTAACCCATTCCAATCCTACCACAATGAAATTAAGAGAGACAATGACACAAGAAGGACTATCAATAAATGAAATTAGAGACTTTAAAATGCAACTCGAATTGTACCTAAATGTAACGTTAAGTATTTGCAACTGCCTAGTCATTGATGAGCATCGAATCACACTGTGAAAAAATCCTTGCATTATGAGAATTTGGTTGCACTTGCACTAATCCTTTGTAGTAGTTTCCTGACTTTCCTATAGATATAATTTTAGAAACAATACTACTCCTGCAATTCTTCCTTATAAGGATCATCTTTGTCCCCCCTATTGATAACTATTTTTCAAGGCAACAAAATAGAACTTTCCAATTGCATCATTGCCTTTCAAAACAATGTTTGAGTATTTTTGGGTGATTTTTGAACCAATCTCTACTTAGGTCCACAAAATCCTTGATTTGTCTCCATCGCACAAAACTCTTTTTGTAATAAAATTATAAATCCCATGTCTACATTCCTTGTCCCCAACATACCAATTCTTTAGAGTGGAATACTTTATCATTGCTCCCTCGGTGCAATAGAGATCCACTACTATGGCATGGAGATGATTGGTGTCATTAAATGGTGTAGTTCATCCTTCAATATATGTCACGAAACTCCTCTCGCCTCATGTAACTCCTCTCATCTACAACAATAAGAGTCCTCTCAAACTGCCTAGTCTCCATATCATTCATTGTGAAATAAGTGGATATTTCCATGGGTGACAAAGTGTGCTTGGGGATTTAATAGAAGGATCTATCACAAAAAAAAAATACAATGCAACATAACAGTTATCAGCAGGAGGAACAACCCTGCCAAGCTACTTCTTAACTAGATCAAGATACTCTTGCATTACCTCTTATAACGACCAAAAGATAACCTCAACTACCTATAGAGTCTACCTATGCATGGTAGCAATGAAAACAATGCAAAAAACATCATCTACAACAACGTTGATCAATCTCTTCTTGTAGTCAAGGGAATGCCCAACCTTTGAAAACTATCAAGCAAGTCAGGGTCCACTCATCCAGGCTCCTCTTCTTCTTGTACTCTCTCTGTTTAGGTTCAGAATAATAACAAAGGTCTTGGAAATTGATGGGTGGGTAAAAGTTATCAGACCTTTTGGGTTCTTCCATTTTTAATCATTGTGTGTAAGCATTGAGTCTAAGTTGCAAAAGTCATTCACGTTCCTTCTTTTCAGCTAAAATTAACCTAAGATTTGGAGAGTTGTAAGGTGTAATGGATCTAAGTATATTGTACTTAAAATATAGTAACATGGTTTAAAACTATAGGGATTGAGATCAAAATCTAAGGATGAAACATAAAATATTTTATGTTCATGATTACAAGAAATTTTAATTTCATGTAAGAAAGTTCGAGGAAGGTCTAGTATTTTCATCCTACCAGAAAATTTGATTGCATCACTCAATTCCTTTGAATTTGGGCATGGTAGAGTCGATTACACAAAAAATCAATGACTAAAAAAAAAGGTGAAAAGAAAAAGCAAAATTTCATGCATTACTTGTCCATTGTCTTTTGAAGAATTTTTGGCTGCAATCAAGATCTGCATTATCATAATCATTACACCCTTTATAAAATAAGGACATGCAAAATGCTTACTTGTGCAATGTCCTTTGATGAATTGTTGGATGCAATCAAGATCTGCATTATCATAACCATTAAACCCTCAACTCTAGATAAAATTTATGCTTTGATCATATAAACCCTCAAAATTATTTACCCGTAAGAACAAAAATCATCTTTAATAAAAAGGAAGAATTCTCGAGAGTCCAAATTCATACCCATGTACAAATGGCCAAAATATCCAGGCCCAATGACCTTTCCCTTCCTCCATCTAATCGTTGATGCTCTCCTAAGGTGTTTCCCATACAAACTCCATCTGGGGTTTGAATCCCATGAAATCCATAGATCATGTTGATGGTCTTCTTTCTTCTGGCATTTCCACGCAGATATAGACAAGGTAGAGAATGCAGTGCTATAATGTGATGTTGTAATTTGTGAATATTTTATTTGAGCCCAAGGCTAAACTGGAAATGAAAAAGAAAATAAATATTTAAAATGGAAAAAATAAAAGAAGAAGAAGTTAAAAATGTATTGGGATGAGTGTAAACATTTAAATATGGCCTGAATTAATAATAAAAAGTTAAATTAATAAAATTCAATTTGTTATATTTTAATTTTGTTATTAACTTGTGAATAGGCTTTGTTACAATACCATGAGTCAATAGCATAGGCCAATACCATATATTATCAATACTAGAAGTCCAAAAACCATAACTTATTTCACAACCAAAATATTTTATAACAATATGACAAGATTCTTAACCATGGATATTCACCCCCACATTACGGTAGATATTATTAACTTGTAAAAAATAGTCTTTGTCACAATACCATGGGTCAATACCATGTATTATCAATACCACATGCGCACAAAACATAAATTATTTCATGATCAAAATATTTTATAACAATATGATAAGATTGTTAACCATGAGTATTCACCCTCACTTTACCATGCATATTAACTTGTAAATTGACTATGTTACAATACCATGGGCCAATACCATGGCTCATCAATACCACATGCCAAAAAACCAAAACTTATTTCATAGTAAATATTTTATTTTAATTTAGTTTTACAAGATTATTTTAGTTGAATCTAAAAGGGAAAATGTTACAATTTCAGATATATCTAAACCCTCTATCCTCACTACTAAAAATATTCCCATAGAAATTAAATTAAGGTTTTAGTAAAATTAAGCTAATATAGATGATGGGGCCTCAACCTCTACCACGTACCCAACTCAGAAGGATAATTGCGAGATAATACTAGTTGTGACACAAGATGTGGATCTAAATATTTTAAAGTCTTTTCTACAGATTTGCATGAAATTATTAATAAATCAAAAGGTTGTGGAGGGATTGCAAGAATTGATAGACTCTTGTGCTTCTAAAGAGGTACCGCGGAGTGAGATGCATGCAGTAAATAATCTAAATAGACACAAAAAGCGATCTGGGAAGGAAATGAGGCTTACAATGCAGATTGGGGAATATAAGATGGATTAGATTATCTTGGATCTAGGATCTGATGCCAATGTCTTGCCGAACCAAACTTGGGAATTTATGGGTAGTCTGAAGCTACAATTGTCAACTATCCAACTGAAGATGGTGAATCAATAGAAGATCATCCCACTTGGTATATTGCTAGGAATCATAGTAGACATTGATGGAGTGTGAACTACCATCAAACTCGAAGTGAATGAGATTTTGGACGTTAGTAATCCTGACCCCGCGTTGCTTGGATTGGATTTGGATTTTGCTAACATGGCTATAATTAATCTAAAGAAAAGGAAAATTATATTCAAAAGAAATAATGTGAGGGTTATTGTTCCATTAGATCCATCAGAAGGGGCGAGGTATAGAGAGTTTGTCAAAGAATAATATAGTGTGGATGACATTGATAATATCTATCAGATCACAGTGAAGGAAGAAGAGTGGATCAATCCTACTGCAGATGGAAAACTGACTTAGGAGCATGATAGTTCCAACACTTTAGATTCAGAAGAGGAATTGGAAAATTGGGAGAACAGTTTGCATAAAGTGTCTACAAGGCAATGTGCAAGGATCACTAAAGTAGTGCATTGTATGATAGTTGAGGTACACAACTTACATTTATATGATGGTTTGGGTGATGTAAATACTTTCTTTAGATATTATGAAAGCTGGGTACCCGACTGTCAAATAATGTTAAATTTGGATCAAGCACTGAGGGTTACTCCCGCTAGATGGTGGGGTACTCATAAGAAGAATATAAGAGATTGGTAAAAATGTAGAAGGTTGATGTGGGTAATATCTGGACAAGTAGAAATAGAGCTCTTAGTTAAGTATGATGTCCAAAATGATCCTAGAGACCATATACAATGTTGCATGGCAGCTTGGGGATAAATTACGTGAGAAGAATGGGTGTATGGTTTCATCCATGCCCTAGAGATAATTCCTTAGAATTGGTATTTAGAGGCTGAAATTCGGCATGACACTACTAGATGGGAGGAGATGGTGGATGGATTTGTGATGACATTCATATTTGAAGATGACTATCCATATATAGATGTAGCCTTGTAGGTAGTTAAGAAGAATATTTTTGAGAACGAAGTTCTAGTTATCTGAAAACTTGATTGGGTTGTGTAAGCACAAAATGTAATAGAATGTTATAATATTACTATAAAAGAGGATGAATATCCTCACAACATTGATATCAAAGAGTCATAGGGACATCATGAAATGAATAGACCTGAGATAGAGATGCTATATATAACACAACCACTAAAAATGAAGAAGGTAAATATAGGGACAAAAGCTGAAGCAAAGTATGTGATCATAGGAGATTACTGGGACGAAGACACTGTCAGCAAGATAACAGATCTCTTACATGAATACCACGAGTTGTTTCCCACTAATTTTTAGACATGAAAGGCATCAAAGGGGATTTGGGAGTTATGAGGATTCCTATGAAGGTTGATGTGAAGCCTGTTAAGCAGAGGCCTTATAGACTGAATCCAAAGTATAAGGAAAAGGTAAAAGAAGAATTGGACAAGATGTTAGAAGTTGGGATAATTGAACCTATCGAAGATTCTGAATGGGTAAGTCCCATGGTAGTTTAGGAGAAGAATGAGAAAGGTGAAATTATAATCTTTGTGGACTTGAGGAAGTTGAATGATGCATGCTTGCACAACCCTTTTCCTACACCATTTAAAGACAAAGTGTTGGATAATGTAGGAGGATAAGAGGTTTACTCTTTTACAGATGGCTTCTCAGGGTATCATCAGATCAGAATTACACCAGAAGACAGATATAAGACAACATTTGCCTCTGAATGAGGCTCATATGAGTATATAGTGATGCCTTTTGGGTTGAAGAATGTGCCTGCTATTTTTCTAGAGTTGTAATTGAAATTTTCAAGGAGTACATACACAAATTTCTGGAACTTTACTTTGACGATTGGACAATACATTGGCTATTAAAGAAGCATGTGGTGAGATTAAGATTGATGTTGGATACATGTAGGCAGTATCAAATATCATTGAACCTGAAGAAGTGCATCTTTTGTGTGCCATTTGGAATATTGTTGGGACATGTGGTTTGTAAACAAGGATTGATGGTGGATCCGACAAAGATTGCAATCATTGTGAACCTCCTAGCACCGAAAATAGTAAGACAAATACATACTACACTAGGAGACACTAGTTACTACAGGAAGTTTATAAAAGGATATGTGCATATAACTGCACTGATGGAGAAGTTTCTGAAGAAGGATGTGACCTTCCAGTGGGATGAATAATTCCAGTAGAGCTTTGACATGCTAAAAGACAATATGGTAACTGCACTAGTTCTAATTTTCTTGAATTGGAAGAAGGAGTTTCATGTGCATGCTGATGCATCTTGCATAGCTTTGGGAATTGTACTAGTACAGCCGGTGTCATCGAGAAAATTAGTGTCCATTTAGAGCTGCTAGTCCCACTAAGACGGGTAGCTATCTTAGAAACAAACAAACTAATGTTACTTGTGTTTTCCTTTATGAAAGATAGATGAGAGAGAAGTAGAGAGTACCAACCTCAGTCTTTCGCTTGGCTCCTTGCTTGTTTCCTCCCTCCTTTGACAGAGCTTCACCACTCCTTCTTTACTTGTCCTGCATCAAAGAACACCTATAGAGTCAAAGAAGCATAATACCATCAAAGCATAGAGATCTATAACCATAAACAATATAGGAGCAGATGTATATTAACCATGCAAATGCATATATCAATACAAGATTAAGAGATATACAAGAATATAGAGGAAAACGCAAATAGCTTTATTGATAGAAGTAGTAGAAGAGAGGATACAACCCATTGGTCTGACCGAGCGCCATCCTCCCAGCATGAAAGCCCTCTTCACCTCATGAAAAGCTAGATCACCCAACACTATGATGTTTCATAGAGAAACCAACAACACTTCCTTACAAAATACAAAATTCTAGCCTCTGGATCTCTAGGATGAGGGATCCATATATAGAATATTTGCAGGTGGATGAGTCGGCTTCTAGGATTTGGATTAGTGTCCTTTCTCTGATAGTTCTTTGGTTCCACTTGGAGATTTCATGATCTCTTACTCATCCTGGGTGATTATTCAGAAGAGGCAAGTGTCAAAGGGTAGTTTCTAGAAGATTCTCTCTGGGTTCCACCTAGCAATTGCCTCCTGCCATTTTGTCTTCTCTCACTTATCGCACCCTACAGAAGGGATTTTCAGTATGCATCGCACTTTTTGCATGTAGCAGGTGAGATGCATCGCACCCTTAGCATTGAGCAGTCTGTATGGTCCAGTTTTGACCAGTTCTGAGTAATTTTTCAGGGAGAACTTCTGGGAGATGATGTAATCAGTTGACCTTGTTCCTTTAGGGTATGAAACAACACTTTTAGGGGTTTAGAAGCCCTTGGTTTTTGGACATATGTGATTGGAGTTGCAATGCCCAAATATGTCTATAACAATTGCCCCCTAAAGCATGAGGTTGTAAATATTCTGATGTCGGGTGAAATGATTTATTATGAGGATCCAAGGTTTTTCAAAACTAGAAGGTGACCTGTAATAAGATACAATACAATACATCATCTTCATAATATTTTCATGATCTAGCTGAGGTGGGCATTCCCATGCTCATCTTTATAAATTTATTTTCATGTACATAGGACAGACAACTGTCTGTGTTGCAGACTGATGATTCTGGTAGAGCCATCATCCCTTAGCTTGGATCATTATCTGTGCAGATATGATGTACATTTGATGTCATTATTTTCTTGAATATATCGCAGCCAGGATGGATGAAACTAGATCTGAGGTCTTCAAACTTGTCAAATCTCACCCGAAGTACAAGTCGATCCATGTGAAAAGATGTTTTGATGTCGAACATGGAAAGACATCGCCTGATTACCAGCCAATGATGTAAGCTGTTAACAGGTGCGAGAGGAATCACCGATAATGATGATGACCCTCAAGGTACCGCAGTACAATTCACATGGTGTGAATACATGAGTCGTTGTTGAACACCACGTAAAATATTTCAGTTGAAGGCCATTGATGTATACCTGTCGCCGGAAGTAAGAAACTTTCCATTGAGGCATGCAAGCTTCAAAGTACTGAAAGGGTTGTTCCTAAGTCAACTTCTTGGATAATGAGCTGATGTCGACAAGAAGTGACTCATCGTAGGAAGGCCTTAATGAATCCCACATCTATGACACGAAACAAAGCAAATGATTTTGTGGAGGTGAAAATGATCTGATGATACAAGGTTCAAGGTGGTAGTCATGAAAGAATGAACTGTGAAGGTATTGCAGTAGATGAGATGTAAGTTGGGTTGGTGAATTCTCTAAGCGACTTCTCTTGAACATATCGACGACATTGAAATGGATTGGTAGCATTAACCCCAAAAATGGATGGTACAGAGGACCAATGGTGATATGACTGGTGAATGGAATAACCCAACCCGACTCAATCATGGTGATGGAGTGAAAGTGTCATGCGTAAGAGAAACTTGCTACTAATAAAGTTTCTTCGAGTTTTCTTCCAAATTTTTCCCCAGTCATTTTTGACCAGTACCTCTTTATTTTTGTCAATCTTGAGGAGGATAACATATGCTTGTTCTATAATTTTCCCTTCGGGCAAACCCGTCGCTATGTTTTAACGAACCTAGCGACAGTGAAACTGGCTCTTGTCTGCAAGGACAAGTTTGTCGCTATTGTTTTAACGAGTTTAATGACAAAGTTAACTTAGTCCTTTTCAATTTTAGAGAGTATAAAAAGAGACGGAAAGGAAACTCCAGTAGTCCTTTTTCGTAATATAATCCCTTAAGTACGAAAAAGTATAAAATAATATGAAAGGGATGACTTTTCGATAGTTTTAATGAGCCAAACAAGACAAACTCTCAATCTTTTTGTGTAATGATCCCTCAGGTCCAAAAAGATTAAAATATAGAGGAGGGATGGCACTTCCAATGACTTTAACGAGCTGGAGAGGCCAATTGCTTGGCAATCTTTTCATATTTTATGAGTCAGATGAAAAGAGCTTAAAGGAGACTCGTTTTTTGAGGAACGAGTGATGTTGTTGGATAGCAACGGATTCCAGGTAAGGTTTGGAACTTTCAATCATGGTAGTGTAAAGAAGGTGGCTAATAGAATCACTTGTCGTAGATGTTCCTCAAAAGGGTAAACAATCAAATGGAGGCATATGATTGGCTAAAAAGGAGTGGAGGTGATGGTAAGAACATGACCAAGGTTCAAAAGTTGATAATTATGTGATCGCAATGGTTATTTACTGAAGGTGGGTTGATTTTTTAATGAGCTTGAACTCTGGGGGAACATTTGCTCATTGCTAGGTTTATTTTTTAACGAGCTTGAAATTTGCATAAAATTTCTCGTGATAATAGTCAAAGATGGTTGATTCACCATTAACACTATGTTCTCTTGACGGTCATACTACTTGTTCAATTGCTCCATCAAACTGATTGGAAATATACATACACGCTTGAAAATTAGTAAAAAACTAATACCTTACTTGAATTACGTGAGAAATAACATAAAAGTAGTTTTTACCTCTCATTTTACCATTTCATTCAAATTTGGGATTGTTGGAGCTCTGGAGGTGTTTTCGCCCTCGATTTTCATCAGCTGATTCCAGGAGATTCTGTGGATGATTTTTGTCGCTGTCTGGACTAGGTAGGAGCTAAACCTGAGCTCTTAAATTGTATTCTTTCCTTTTCTAATTCTGAGCATGTTTTATTGCTTTTCTAAGCCTCTGGGGTTTGAACATTTCGTTCTCTCCCCATCGCACCTAGTACACATCGAAAGGTGCAATGCATACTGAGCTGGCCATTAGCCAGTCAATATGCATCCCACCCAGTATACAACTAGGGTGCGATGGGCACAAGGAGGAAAGTTTATGCACTGATTTTTGATGGAATTTTTGCCTGTTTTTGCCCAAATCAGGATCCTAATTCTTCTCTTGTTTGTTTTTCAGAGATTCATCGGAGCAAGATGGTCATTACATGGCGTGAATGTGAGCATGAAGAGGAGGATATGATTGCTTTACATGACCTGGGTACAGTAACTGCATTGTGGAGTTGTGGCTTGCTCAAGTTCTTCAGCATATATAGCATGAGACAACAAATCAACTTGTTGCAATATCTTCTCGATGCCTGGGATCCTACCAACTATTGAGATGTCTACTTTTTGACCGGTTTGTTGAGGCGTGGTGCCCCTCTCTCACAATCAGGTTCCACCCGTGGGGGTGAATCCGCGAGGGATTACATTTGCCGATATTGTAGAGATGGATCTCAATCGAGTAGGGATGGTAAGATCAATATTAGATATGTTACTGACCGGTCCTTGAGGACTATCTTATTCACCTTTGCTAGATTGGTTGGCAGCGCGACTCTTCACTTGGCCAACAGGTCCTATATGCAGTATGCCTTGGAATGTCTTCAACCAAAGGTATTCAACTGGTGTGATGTAGTACTTCCGGTGATAAAAGAACAGCTACCCAAGGTGAAAAATGAAAGATCCAAGAACTTTGGTTATGGTTCTATTCTGACTACTTTCACCTTGGAGAAGATCCCACTGATGCAGCCACAATACATTTCACTCAGAGTACTAGCGTCGACAGAACCACGAATGTAGAGATGGGTCAATCTTATGTCCAGACATGCTGGTCAGTCACATATTTCATTCTCTAATGCCTTCTTCGAGTGGTTCAACCGTTCGCAGATGGTTTATTTTGAGTATCCATATGCCGGGATGGATTTCCGGGGTGACCCAGATTTGGTGTTGCCAGCTGGTGAGCAGTGGGGTGTCATAGGTAAAAATCTCTAACCATGTCTATGTTTATTGCTTTTATAATGTTCTTGTGTTTTTTAAATGTTATCAAGACTAATCAAAATTCATGTATTCATGCAGATAATGGACCAGTGTGACAAGCAGTGTGCCTGAGGGTAGCAGCTGTCGTTCCAGTAGGAGAGGCTGTAGGGAGGGCTATCCTTCACGATCTAGATGTAGCTAAGACCCTTGCAGTATTGCAGGATCAGATCGAGGGTCTCACCCTTAGTATTCATAATGTGAGTACCAACGAGTTACCTCTGAGATTACAGTGCCATACTACTGGCGTGCCGAGCCGATGGATTAGGCTCTTACGTATGATTGCATAGGCGGTGACTTGTTATCACCAACACCATTAGTCTAGGGTGTTTTCCTACATTTTTGAGTTTTTGGGTCATGTGACTGATTTTGTCTTGGACACAGAACATTTTGTAAAAACTATAAACAGTTATATATATTTTTGATTTTTGGAGCTTTATTTTGGTTAAGTTATTTGATCTTGATGTAAATGTTGATGAAATGCTTTTCTTTTATAAATGTCGCAAATGTCTATCTAACACATAATTTTCTAATGAATCAGTTAATGTGTTTAAGCTTATGGAAATGTGTTGCTATTGAAGGGAATCAAACTGCCTTTCCAAAATCATGACCCTTAGGAACATACGATAGATAGCTGGATTTTGAATGGAATAGATGCCAATAAGCTGTAGGATGACGAGTTGTGAGTCTAGCCTGACGACAAGTCGGCGTATGCCATGTGCGGTGGCATCGGAGAGGAGCTCTATGAACGCGATATATTCATCGATGTTGTTTGTTGATTGACCAATACATATCCCTCTGAAACTCACTAGCTCGCTGCTTGGATCAAAGATGGCCTAGGCCGCAGAAGATAGGTTCCACATACTACGACTAGCTCCGTCAGCATATCCAACAAATGATTCCAATAGGTTCGACATCTGCAACAAATGCAAAAGCGGATTACCTAACCAAAACGATCACTCTTGATGAAAACAAAAACATAACAAAAGCATATGAAGAGATTACTATGCTTAGTCAAGCATAGTAACACTTGAGGTACAACCTGTTTTGAGGTTGCGACAGTGGGATACCATCGTAATCTACTAGCTTGTAGGCTCCTTTTGCTAAGACTCGCTTAACAATGTAGGGACCCATCCACAATGATTGGAACTTACCTGCTCCCAATTTATCGGATTCTTAATCATAAAGTAAGACCAGGTCACCTTCTGAGAAGACATGGGGTTTGACATTCTTGTCAAACTACAACTTGACTCATTTCTTATGAGTTTCATTAGCTAAGGCGGCGTCACAACGGGTTTCATCCAATTGGATTAGTTCCAAGAAATGAGCCTCTTCCTCTGAAGTTCTGGGGATAATATCGACTGTGAGCTTGAGAGATGAAATCTCACACTGAATCGGTAAGATTGCTTCCAGGCCATACACCAGCTGAAAGGGTGTAAATCCGTTTGCATTTCTTACGGATTTCTGGTATGCCCACAAGGCCGAGTACAAGATTAGGTTCCAACTCCATTTATGGACTCCAATCATCCCTTGCAGCATTCGCTTCAGGACTTTGTTGATTGTCTCAACTTGTCCATTAGCTTGCGGATAATACAGAGTGGAACTATCATGGGATAGTCCTAATTTGGCAACCAATTCAACCATCATGTGATTACGGAAATGCGATCCATGATATGTGACTATAGCTTGTGGAACACTGAATCTGGAGACTACATGATTAAAAAAAAAGAGCAGCTATTTCACCGCTGTTGTTTAATGTAGGCATCGCCTCGGCCCATTTCATGAAATAGTCAACTGCGACTATGATATACCCATGACCCCCAGCGAAGGTGGGGTTATATGTCATGAAATCTATGCCCCATTTGGTGAATGGTCCAACTGCAACTACTAGATGCAGAGGTGCGGGTGGTATTCTAGTTTTGTGGTCGAAGATTTGACAAGGATGGCAACTTCGGACTGACACGCCTGAATGAAAATCATTCAGGACCTTTTCAGCCTCCTCATGGGTGAGGCACCTTCGTAGAACTGTATCGATACCATGATGGTAAAGTGTATCACCTATGATCATGTAGTCTTTTTCTTGGTATCGAGTACGTCGTTCTTCTGAGCAAGAGGTATTAGGCCTATATGTTTGGGTTTAGAGATAGATGATTATATCTCCATACCACGGATCGCTCGATGATATCAAAAACAAAGATTCATCCACAATTGATGCTTTGGATGTTGAATCATTGGAAGACGATGGGAAGTCGCATAGTAATGCCGCGAAAACTAGAGATTTCTTTGATTTGGATTTTATGAATTCCAGATCAAACTCTTGCAAAATAGCTATCCATTTCGAATATTTTCCCCCAAGTAACTGAAGCGACAAGATGTAAGTCATAGGGTTGCAATCTGACAAAATGGTAGTTTTGCGAAAGAGGATATAGTGTCGAAATCTCTGTACTACTTGAACAGTTGCAAGAGCCAGCTTTTCAACATAGGAGTACTTGCTTTCTGTATCATTTAAGTTTCAAGTTAAATAATAGACATGATGTTTGATTCCATTATCTTCTTGAACTAAAACCATTGCGATGGTCGTATCTGCCACAGCTAGATACAGGTTAAAGTCTTTTTGATAGTCAGGAGCGTACATTAATGATGCTTTTATTATGGATTCCTTTAGAGCATCAAAGGAAGCTTGTGCAACCTGATCCCAGTTGAAGGGAACTTCTTTTTTCAAAAGACACGTATAACGTTTAGCAAGTTTGGTTTAATTTGGAATGAACCTTCTTAGAAAGTTTCCTTTTGCTTGGAATTTCTGAATCTGAAGCAAATTTGAAGGTGGAGGCATATCGATGATTGCCTAAACTTTACATGGGTCGAGACAAATCCCATCCTTTGAAACCACAAAGCCAAGTAAACGACCAGAACTGACACAAAACACACACTTGTGCGGATTGAGTCGTATCTTGTAGTGTCGACAACGTAGAAAAATAGCTCTCAAATGCTGTGGATGATCAGTCCGCTTTCACGAATGAGCCAGAATATCATCAAGATATGGTTGAACGATGTTCTTGATGTCATGGAAAGCATAATTGATAGCCCTCTGAAAAGTTGCCCCTGCGTTCTTTAAACCGAAAGGTAACTTGCGGTACACAAATGTGCCCCACGGACAAATAAATGCAGTCTTTGACTGGTCTTGTGGGAAGATATTTATTTGATTATACCCAGAAAATCCATCCATAAACGAAAAGATTTCGCATCCAGCACATTCATCAATTATCTGGTCAATGAAGGGTGTAGGGTAGTTTTCCTTTGGACAAGCTTGGTTTACATCCCTGTAATCGATGCACACTCTAATCGTTCCTTGCTTTTTCATCACAGGAACAATATTTGATACCCAATCAGTTAGGGGAACCAGGTAAATGAAACCAACATGTAAAAGTTTTTCAACTTCCGCCTTGATGGCAACGGCTTTTTTCGGGTGCACCTGTCGAAGTCGTTGTTGTACCGATTTGACATCTGGATACATCTTAATTTTGTGTTCAACTATGCTCGAGCCAATGCCTGGAATTTCTTCATATGAACATGCAAAGACATCTCTGAACTGGTGAAAAAGAGCACAATAAATTTCCAGTTCTGAAGAAGAACAAGATGTGCCGACATGAATATTCTCTACAACATCTGGTTTGGTCGAGATATTTATGGCGATAGTTTCTTCAATATTGGATAGATTTCACTCGGAATCCATCGTATTTACAATATTTGATAGAAAAACAAAAACTGAGGGATGATTAAGGTTGTTGGAACAATCTTCGTGGTAAATTAGAAGATGGGAACAATGGTGGTAATCTTCCCATGGTGCCTCTCCTATCATCATTGACTGAACAATTCCTTCGTCTGTAGAATGTAAATGCGACCAAGGATCCAAAGAGGTACCATATTCTTTAGACCTATCTATCCAGACACTCGATCAGCATTGATTTTGGTTTGCCGCCCAGGCCAAGAAAATTGATTGCTACAATATTTCTATTGGGCTTGGAGGCAATACCTGGTGATGATCCATGTTAACATCATGTTCGGAAATATTCTGAATCTTTTTAGATACAAAAGATACCATGTTGCAGGTCTCCACCGTGACTACTTCCGCTAGATTACTCAGAGGTGGTAGAGCAAAAGTACCCATCAATGTAGGGTCTTTTAGGAGGCCTACTCCGATATTTTGAAGTGATTGAGAGCTTCCATGGATCATCGGGATGCTTCCCGTAACTTGTGAACTGTTGGGGAGAAAGATTTGTTGGTGAACGATTGTAAATCCTCCTTGGAAAGGAAATTCAATCTTTCTAAAGTATGTTGAAACAACAACAACCATAGCATAAATCTAGGGCCTTCCCAGTAGGATGTTGTAATTGAGGTTTCCATTGATAACTTCAACATCAATTTCTACTGTTTTGCCCCCCATTTCAACTTGCAAGTTACTTAAAATCCCGTACGGGGTGTATGTCCATCCATCGAATGCTTTTAATGTCGTTGATGATTGCAACAAGGGTGGTGAGCTTAATGTTTTCCAACAAATCATCGACATAATGCATGTATATGCCCCCTCATCAATAATTGTTCGATGAACATTTTGGTTGAGGGCTTTCACTTGGATGAGGAAAGCGAGTTGAGCTGATAACTAGGGTTCATATCCTTTATGATTAAAGGCCACAAGATTGGAATCCTCTGGGTCAGTCCCACCTATTGCTGATAATAGAGCCTACTTTTGGGAGGGACAATTTTGTAGTACTTCAACTGTTGACATAACGGATGGCGATTGGGCAAGATCCTCCACTATATTATAATTATGTGCTGCTTTGGCACAAGGATTAAATGTCAATTTGTGTACTACTCCCTTTGGTGGCTTTATCGTTAGCTCAGGAATGATGGGTGGCACAACTTCGGTCGAAGTTGTTGTCAAACTACTAGGTTGATCTGTAGCCTTGTTGTTCGACAATTGTGGATTCCCGTAATCTTTATTCCTCATCGATATCAAAGCATCATTTTGTTTCGAAATGGACAACATAAACACTTGGGATGGGGAAGTATTGTCGCTAGCAACCAGATTGGTTTTTGGGTTTGGAAACGGATTGGTCAATACTGCTGAGGTTTTTGAACTCTTAAAGAATTTCTTAATCTCAGACTTATATGGACAATCCTTCATCCAATGGTCTTCATCACATATGTGACATGCTGAAGGAGGTTTCTTTTGCCCAGAAGGGTTTGCAGAAGATTTTCCAGGAGACGAATCATCATGTTTCTTCTTTTTACTTTTCCCTTTCTTCTTGCCCCTTGGTTGTTTCAGTTCTTTACCTTTGTTAGCCGACATGGCATTAACCTCTGAGGCAAGAGTTTCTTCATTTTCATTTTGACTGGAAATCGTACGGGCTTTCTTAGATGTAGCCTTGGCGGTTTTCTTGCTTGTCGTACCTATCATGCCATCACTGGCATGAGAGTCTTTGTTTGATTTAGGAAGAGGAGGAACGAAAAACTTTGGTCTAGGAGCATCAGGAATTTTTTCATAGAGCGTGCCAAACTGAGTATAGATCAAGTCTAGATATTGCGCATGAGCAATGACTTGCTCTTCAGTGACAACCCCTCCCTTAGCCACATCTTCCGTAATAGAAGGTAAGAATGACTTAATAAACCATTCAGCTAGCAGCTGATCAGGAACATATGTTTTTACCATTCAACGACGACATCACCACTCATGAATATGAGCAGATATGTGAGTGGCTGTTGTTTTCTTAAAATTGGTAAGAAGTTCTGTTCCTATTTTGTACCTTATTGGTAACTGAAAATGGGTTAAAAAGGTGGTGGTAAGGGCGCTGAAGTTATCGAATGAAGCTCTAGGCAATTTGATGTACCATTTTGTTGTCGGACCAGTTAACGTTCACTGAAAAAGGTGAAGCCTAATCGAATCATCATTGAGAGTGTTGGACGAACACCATAGATGAAAGGTCACCATGTGATTCGACAGATCTTCACCTGGATTTCCATTGAATTTAGGAATATCTGACGGAAGTTTATGAGGAATCACTGGCCACCATGGGGCATAGGCAATCGGATCATTCGTTAACCGATTCAGATCTGGTAATTCTAAAGTCTCTACGAAAGGCAGCTGTTGATTTAGGTTTGGCGAAGAACACCCAGGATAAGATGGGATCGCCTGAGCCTTGGGTCTTTGCATACCAGCATAATGTATTTGATCCTGATAACTTTGATAAGGTTGATGGGCGTAACCATTACAATATGATTGTTGATAACCGTTTTAAATATATGGTTGTGCATTACCTGCAAAGCTTTGTTGCTCAAGTCCTCGATAAGCTTGTTGGAATTACGCTTGTTGATATTGCACCAGCCATGGCTGTGAGACCATTTTCTATTGTCCAATACTGGATGCTTGACCAAGATGAGGGGTTATAGTACCCGTTTGAGTCTGATTCACTTCAGTTAAGGATCCACTAATCGGCGGTTGTGATTGAGTCGTGGAGACAAGAGGTTGTTGTATTACGACCTGAGAGACTGGATGTTGACATACAACGAGCAGCGCTTGTACTTGCGACATCGTCACAATAGCCGGTGTAGTGGGAATATTTGACATAGGTTGATTTGGTTGTATAGAATATACAACTCTTGGCTGTTGAGGAAGTATTGGTACCCAACCACTGGATGTGATTCCAGTTCGATCCGAATTCTGTTGTGAACTCTCATATGGTTATTCTCCCGGAGGAAACAATGAAAAGGCATACTTCCCCCCATATGGCGGCAATCTAGTGTTCAAAGGGAAAATTGGCCTTTGGAGAATGAACTACCCAAATTGATACTGTTGCGAAGGATCAATTTGTTGAGACTCAACATAAGAGATTCCAGATAAGGTTCCGGATGAACAAATAGGAACAAACCATACTATCGAAATAGTCCCTGAGTGGACTCCATCTAGTGGTTGAGAACTAGTTGGGACAGATGGTATACCAGCGAACATTGTCGGAGTAGCAGCAGGAGGTTCTGCTGCTACTGTGTTAGATGACATAGCCCTAGATGTCGATGGTTGTTCAGACATATCGAGTCTATCCAAAAGATTTCCTAGAAATTCTATGGGAACTTGCACTAAAGCATGACTAACTTTTGTAGTAGAAGGATATAGGTGGATCCCAGTTCCAAAATGCAATGGAGTACTGGATGGAAGATCCTCCATAATCTCTTCTATAGCAATCAGTCTAGGTGGAAGAGGTAGACTGTCAGGTCCGTAAAATATTTCTGGTGCCGAAGAAGGTATAGACTCTGCAACGATAGATGTTGGAGGGGTGACACCTTTCAAATTAGCCTTAGATGGTGTTGGTTCAGGAATAGAAGTGTTTATTGTTACACAAGGATCAGTTCTGATGTCCTCTTGTAACTGCGGAACTTCTTCTGTAGAGGTAGGTATACCAGAAATAGTTGGAGTAACTAGAGTCTCCGAGGATGTTGATACACAAGTTTCAAATGAACCAGGAGACTTTGACCCAGTTAAACGAGATCGCTTGGCTTGGAATGGTTTCGTTTCTGAAGTCAAAGATAGTTGACTCATTAGTCTCTGTGAACAACAGGGTTTTGATTGACTTTCCTCCACGATTGCGGATTACTTGATCAACTCAAAATAAAAAGGGGAAAATGTGATTCTGAATTAAATGAATTTTATGATGCTTTGACACAACTTTCTTTTTCAATTTTTAAGAGTCGAGAAAAAGCTAAAAATGACATTATTCGCCTTCGATTTTTAATGAGCCTGAAGTGACAAGTGCTCAAATGGACCTTTTCTTTTAAGGTGTCTGAAAAGGAACGAAAGTGACCACTCTAGAAATCTAGACAGAGGGATTACCAAACCAATCACAAAACTACAGAATACTTTTTAAGGTACGGCAGCCAATCTTCCCAAATGCTATGTTCAGTGCATTGCGATCGATAGGGCAGCAGACATGACTTCCTAAGGATAAAGGATATAGCCTATTGTGGTCTCCCAATATATACTCAATAGTACGTGGGAGCATAAGTCCGTACTGGCACTTGTCATATCAAAGAGGAGGAATCACCCAACCTATGATGAAAATGATAGTTACCAGGCTTTACGACGCTGGAATACGTCTCTAGCCTAGACTTCTAGATGTTGAGTGTTAGGTTCCAAAGCATTTTTATGTTCATTGAGGTTTATTTTATAGTTGATATTTCTTAAGAAATTTTCCTTTAAGGTTCACCGCATGATGTAGATATACAATTCCTAAATATGCAATCTAAGATGATAAATAGTCGTTTACTTTCTTTTTGCAATGGAAGTCCTAGCTACTAAGGAAAGAGAAGTAAAATTCTTTCAACATAGAGCAGAGAGCACACACTAAGATGCATTGTCCTAAATCAATTTCCACATGCAGTCTAAA
>APFE031589974.1:168242-206329 GCA_000404065.3 Pinus taeda | reverse complement strand
AGACAAAGCACATTGATGTTCAGTATCACTTTCTGAGGGATATGATAGAAGACAAAAAGGTGTTGCTGGTAAAGGTGGACACTTTGAAGAATATTGTAGATGCATTGACAAAATTTGTTAGCTCTGAGAAGTTCTCTTGGTGTAGAGAAACAATTGGTGTTTCAGGGCTGGAAAAATGATTAAGCTCTCCTGTGGCCCCCTGTGGAAAGAAAACAACAAGTGGGAGATTGTTGGGTTGTGTTATATTCTTTCCACATAGTTAACAGGGGGTTTGAGGGGTACCCGTAACCCCACTTTATGGGGTCCGGGGCAGTGCCCCAGAAAATTTTGGTTTTGGACCCTATGTTAGGTTGGGCGAACCCACCTATGGTTTTGTGCATGATTTTCGCAGATGTTTTTTGGATGCGATGGTTTTCGGTCCATGGTTTTGGGCGCGATGGTTTTCGGTCCATGGTATTGGATGCTTCGCCATGTATAAATATGTATTGTAACATTGAAAAGAAAATAATGAAAAATCAAGCTGGTAGTCTTAGTTTTGGGATCCAGTGGGAAATCTCTGTGTATGTGTTTTATGTTTTATGCTCTCGCATTTTTATTTTTCCCGTGATTTAAGAATTCGTATCCAAGTAATTTTTGTACAAGGTCAAAAACTACAGAGTGAAAAGAAGAGAAAGATAAAGAAAGTTAGGGAGAGTCAGGTAGAATGAGAGGGGGGAGCGGGAGAGTAAGAGAGAGAAGGAGAGGGGGAGGGAGGTAGACACATAATGTAAGGTGGAGAGAGAGGGAAGAAGAAAGAGTCTCATAGAGACAAATACAAACATAAAATTTAGATCTAGAAAGTCAGGAATATTGAAGATTTTCAATGCAGTAGTTGATTTCTAATCTTATTTGATCACATGCACTATATGCATTGATTTCAATTTAGATGTCGATTTATAATTCTATATAGTACATTACACTAGATGCATTGATTTCAATGTCGATGTTGATTTCTACTCCTATTTGATTGCTTGCATAGGATGCATTCATTTTAGTGTAGATATTGATTTCTAATCCTATTTGATTGCTTGCACTAGATGCATTGATTTTAGTTTAGATGTTCATTTCTAATCATATTTAATACCTTACACTAGATGCATTGATTTCAGCGTAGATGTCGATTTCTACTCATATTTGATTGTTTGCATTAGAAGCATTGGTTTCAGTTTAGATATTGATTTATAATCCTATTTGATTGCTTCCGCTAGATGCATTGATTTCAATATAGATGTTGATTTCTAATCCTATTTGTTTTTTTGCACTAGATGCATTGATTTTAGTGTAGATTTTGATTTCTGATTTGATGCACAAGATGTGTGATGTTCATTAATTTCAAGGTAATTATATTGATAGTGTGCATTGATTTCAGTGTAAGAACATCTGTACCTCCTCTATCTATATCTCTATCTCCCATTGTCTCTCCTTCTTTATCTCTCTATCTCAACCCCTAAACATACACACTCTCTCTCCATGTCTATCTATCTCCCTCTCCCTTGCTTCCTTTCCCCTCACTATCTCTCTCTCTTCCCCTTCTCTCTCTCTAACATTTCTCTCTCCATATCTATATCTCTTCCTCCCTCCATGTCTTTTCCTCTCTCTTCTTCTCTCTTTGCCCCCTCCCCCCATCTATATCTCTATCTCCCCTTGTACCTCCTTCTCACCCCCAAAACATACACACTCTCTCTTAATGTAAGCACATAAAAAATATTCAACCATAACTACAATAATTGAATTTCATCTTATTTTCATCCTAAATAGAATGTTTGCTTACCCCAAACGTTTGATTCTTGAAACTTTAAACTATTTATAATTAGGTACATTCTTATTATTCCTATTTTCCATCATTCAACATTGTTAATTACATACACACTCTCTCTTAGTGTAAGCACATAAAAAATATTCAACCATAACTACAATAATTGAATTTCATCTTACTTTCATCCTAGATAAAATGTTTGCTTACCCCAAATGTTTGATTCTTGAAACTTGAAACTATTTATAATTAGGTAGATTCTTATTTTTCCTATTTTCCATCATTCAACATTGTTAATTACTTTGCATTTAAACGTGGTAATAAAAAACAACTACCATTGGAAATTATTTGGGGTTTAACACTCCATAAGTCACAATGATTGAATTTCGAGAAAACTACTATTAATATTGGAGAGAAACAGAGACAAGGTATGTTGTTTAAAACTACTATTAATATTGGAGAGAAACAGAGACAAGGTATGTTGTTTACTACAGTAGCTCAAGTTAAATATTTGAATGGTATATGATTCCAACTATTCATTTCATATGATCGATATGAGAAAATGGTAAAGCTAATAGGTGTGACAATAGGAAAAGTAGAAGAAAATAGTTTCAAATTGATTGCAATGAAGATTGTTTGTAATTTTGACTATATTCTTAGTATTCACATTTTCTATATATCAAAATTGTTAAGTTGACACTTTGCACTCAAAATTTGTATTTATCATTTTCCAAATTAATCTTAGACATATTTAGCATATTTAAAATTATCAGCAATCAAATTTGTATTTATCATTTTTCCATTCAAGTTAAGGTAATTAAGTAAATTTTAAATTAAATTGACCAAATTAATCTTAGACATATTTAGTATATTTAAAATTATCAAAATAATTAGATGTGTAGCAAATTTCCTATGATCGCACATGATTGAAACCAGCCTAGATTCGTCTTAACATGGATCTATCAAGCCGAGAGGGATCAAATCTCTCAAGGTGCAAACCTAGGGATCAAATCTCTTGAGGTGCAAACATTTCCTCAAGTTTTACGCTCAAAAATTAGATTTGCACCTCGAGAGATTTGGTCCCTCTAGAAGCTTGATAGATCTTGTGTTAAGATGGATCTAGTTTGGTTATTAATAATTTTTAAGTGGATGGTTGGAATTTAACTATTTATGTAAAACCAAAAGTTGATATTTAACTTCACAGTAGTTGTTTTCTCTTTTATGTCTTTTTAATTAATTGATTGATTAAAAAAATGTCATGTGAACAAGTGTCATATGAAGGGAGTTTTAGACCTAAAATAATGTAAGTATTTTACCCTTGTCAAAATAAAATAAAAGAAAAATGTAAATAATCATATAAAAATAAAATAAAAATAAAAATGAGCCACCATATTGATCCATGGTATTGACATATAGTATTTGGGTGAAATATAGCCTATTTAAAGGGGTATAAACCATCATGAATATGTATGAACTTTTCATACCCTTGCATCTTTGAAGTGTTGAGCATGATATTGAGCTGGATAACCTAAGACAGCTAACAGATTTATAAATTTGCAGCAAAAAGTAAATATATTTATTTTATTAATTTTCCCTTTTGTGAATATTTTACTTATTATAATATATATATAATTATATTATATATAATATAATAGTATATATATATATCACAACCATTTAATAAATGCAAAAATAAAATAAATGTAAATCAGTAAATTAGATTAATTATCTCTTTTAAAAATTATTTTGAACGCACATCTAAGGTTTTTCTTATTTTCCTTTCTATTTTTCTTTTTTTCATGTCTATTCTATATTGACAAAGTATATTACATATTCATTCCGTGGTTTTCCAGTGGCTTACATGGACCCTTCCGTAGTCGCTCGATTAAAACTTGCTAGCTTCGAACTTCATTCAAGAAGAGTATGGAAAGTACTCTGTGGGTTGGCAGCTATAAGCTATCAGGTGATTTGCAAATTCTAGTGCTACTATTGCTTTCCCCTTGGATTTTCGCAGGCTTCCATTCACTTGCAAGTATATTTCTACTCATTTATTATAAGATCCATCTTTGCTATTCACTGTGACCGACAATTTCGACGAAGATACATGGAAAAAGATAACGAAATGCAATGGAAGTGGTAAACATTTAATAGCAGGTAAAGATGGTGTTGGTGTTTGATGTAGAAGGGGTCTTTTATTTGTAGCAGTGAAAATGAAAAACAGCTGTCTGAAAAAGATGAAATTCGGGCTATGCAAATTTGAGATGGAGCAAAGACTTTGGGGATTGGTAGTATTCATGTAGCCTCGGACAAACAAGCGAGCGATAAAATGATGGGTCAAGAATATCTGCTGACAAAATTTGGGCCATCTCTTAATGCAGCAAAATGCTGAACGTTTTGTATGTTTAGGTTCGGTGGGCCATCTCTTAATCTCTTAAAGACTCTAGATTATCGACATTCGTGTCCGAGGTTTCAATAACTGGAATCTACATTCTAGAATAACATTATGAAAAATCTTTAGAATTACATTACATGTTCTCTAGCATCCTGTTCTATGGCATTGTATTTGATGGGTTTTATGATTGAGTAGAGAGGCTCATTTTGCTGTCTTGTATGAGAGGAGATGTTTATTTTACAGATTTTTATAAGAAGATGTGTAAGTTTATTGTTTAGTCCATGCCATTTTAAAATAAAAATAAAAAATATATTTTAAATAGAAAATGGTCTATATAATGAAAAGAAAAAAATATACCTTATAAGAATTAGAAGTAAAAAAATGTCTAATGAGATTTAAATCTTATTCTTTTCAAAAATATTTTATAACATATTTAATAAAACTATTTTGAAATCTATGTTAACCAATTACTATATATCAATGTCATAGTTATCTATATATAGGGAAAAAAAAGTTTTTATGGTTAAACTTTTTATTTGGTCCTATATATACTATATTTAGCATTCAAAAATACAATTTACACAATGAAAAATAACACATTGAATTTTGCACTCTAAAAAGGTTTGCATGTGAAGAAATTTGATCTTTCTCAACTAAAATTTGATCTTTCTCGTCTCATGTTAGATTCATACTTAAGATAGATCTATGCTAGTTCTATAACCTAATATGAGGGGATGTGTAAGTTTGAGAGTCATTTTTTAAAATAAAAATAAAAATAAAAAATTATGCTCTAATAAGAAAAATAATGTTTGCTATTAAAAAAAATTATACTTTCCAAAAATATTTCAACAAGAGATTTAAATAAACTATTTGAGATCTATGTTGATAATATATGTGAGGTGATTATCAACTCATATATTCTATATATAGAAAAAAAATTGTTAAAATAAAACATTTTAATTTTGTATATAAAAAATATTCAATGTGGGTTGTGGGTTATCAATAAAATATTTTAATTAGAAATATGATGTTTGCTATAAAAAATAAATGATACATTCGAAAAATATTTCAACGAGATATTTAAATAAACTATTTAAGATCTATGTTGACTAATATATATCATGTTGATATCAACTTCATATATATCTATATATAGAAAAAAGAAAATTGTTAAAATAAAAACTTTTTAAGTTTTATATAAAAATGATTGATGTGGGTTGGTGGGTTAATCATACAATGATATTTTAATAAGACTTAATATTGAAATATACTTTTAAAATATACCATAATAAAAACTATTTTTAATTTGCTTTATTGATAAATTCTCGTACATGTGATGTAAAATATTTTAATGTAACTATAAGTACGTTATATACCATTTAAAAACATTGTATATATGCATTAGAAAAATATGTTTTTTATTGGTAAATTTGGTCCCATATATTACTCTATTTAGCATAAAAATTATTTTTTAAAATAATAAAAATAACCTATTGTATTTTGAACTCTAAAAAATTTGCTCATGAAAAAATTAATCATTTTCAATTCATTTTAGATCCGCACTTAAGATAAATCTATACAAGTAATAAATTTTAATAAAAAATCATAATAATTAAAATTTTGTATTTTCTAAACTTTTTCCTATTAAAAAAAAACCTTAATAAAGATCACCCCAGCAAAGCTTGCATGCACATAGAATTGGTATACTTTGAACCATAACAATATAGCCAAACAAACAACATTAATCAAAGTGGAATGGACAAAATTAAGGAGTATACGTTTAAATAAAGTATTATCTTAAATATAACAACTTAATTTTAAATGGTTATATTAAATATAACCGCTTATTTTAAAATATTAAATCGATATATTGATGAATATTTTTTTTCACTGATTATAATTTTGTATTTAAAAATCATAAAAAAATATTTATATAAACAATTTAAGAGTAATAATAACAATAAGATTCTTGATAACATTGGTGATAAATAAATAATATTTTAATTTTTATGTTTAGAAATATAAAGTAATTGATGGGGTTAAGAAGCTCTCTTCATTTCAGAGATGGAATTTGACGGGAAAATTTTCTTAGAGCTGTGAACACTGGTGGGAAGGTGCAAAAAACCATCAAATTTGACGGGTGTGTCTATTTGTTTTGAAATTCCAACCTTACTCCGGCCCAATATAAAAGAGATATTGTACTATGTTACTATTATGCTATCTAAACATTTTGATTTTAAAAAAAAGTAATAAAAATAAATTATTAATAATTAAAATAAAATAGTCAATTTATTGGTGCCTGTATTTGAAATACAAATTATTTGTTATTAATCTATACTCATAATAAATTTTAATAATAAATCATGGTAATTAAGATTTTTTTTTTAACCTTTTCACGTTAAAAAAATTCTCACGAAAGCAAAACCTGCACGCACATAAAATTGGTATACTTTAAACCATGAAATTATAACCAAAAAAAACAACATTAATCAAGGTGGAATGAACAAAATTAAGGAGTATAAATATAAATAAATTGTTATCTTAAATATAACAACTTCATTTTAAACGGTTGCATCAAATATAACAACTTACTTTAAATATTAAATCGATATATTCATGAATATTTTTTTTAACTAATTATAATTTTGTTTTTAAAAATTATAGAAATTTTTTTTATATAAACAAATTAAGAGTAAAAATACCAATAATATTGTTGTTGAAATTGGTGATAAATAAATCATATTTTAATTTCCATGTTGAGAAACATAAAGTAATTGATGAGGTCAAGAGGCTCTTTCTAGCCTAAGGATGAAATATTATGGGAAAAGCTTTTGTCATGGGTGATTTAAATACACACAAGAAAATTACAAAACTTTGAATTTTTTTGGTTGAAATTGTGAATACTCGTGGTAAGGTGCGAAAATTATTAAATTCGAGTATATGTGTATTGAAATTCTAACTTTAATCTAGCACTCTAGCTTATATCTAGCTTAATATAAAAGAGATATTGTAATCTGTTACTATTTTATTATCTAGACATTTTGACTCAGTCAAATTACATAAAAATACAATACAATACAATACAATACAATTAAATTAAAAATAATATTTAATAATTATAATAAAATAATTTATTTATGGTTTCCTATATTTTAGGCTATTTTGTCATTTTATCAATGATACATATATAACTTAAATATATCATAATTAATAATCTACCAAGTATACATATCTTAATTTCAAATGTGCGAGATCAATAAAATCAAATTCTTGAAATGCAAACTCTTCTCAAATAAATTTATACTATTGATAATTATATAAAATTTATACAGTTAATAAATTATAACAATAAATCATGGTAGATTTTGTTTTTTAAAACCTTTTCTCATTAAAAAAAACGAAGTCTTCTTTTTAAAGATCACCAAAGAAAAGCTTGCATGCACATAGAATTGGTATACTTTGAACCATAAAAATAGAACCAAACAAACAACATTAATCAAGGTGGAATGAACAAATTCAAGGAGTATAAATATAAATAAATTGTTATCTTAAATATAACGACTTAATTTTAAATGGTTATATTAAAAGTAAGAGTTTATTTTAAAATATTAGATCGATATATTGATGAATATATTTTTTAAATTAATTATAATTTTTTATTTGAAATAATAAAAAACATTTATATAACAATTAAGAGTATTAATAACAATAACATTTTTGTTAAAATTGGTGATCAATAAATAATATTTTAATTTCCATGTTTAGAAATATAAAGGAATTGATGGGGTCAAGAGGCTTTCTCCAGTTTAGAGATAGAATTTGATGCGAAAATTTTCCGTCATGGGTTGATTTTCTTGTCAAGTATGATGCAGGAGCATCCAGCTCTGAGGAGACTTAAAAGGCTGACAGTCTCATGAAGAATTCAGGAACAAATGGTCATTCATTTTAACTAGACAAGTGTTGGGCTTGTCGGTCATTTGATTTTACTTTTACTTTAGTTTTTTTTATTTTTTCTGTCACAGTTGTTTAGGAAACTGATTACAGGACAATTAACTAAATTAGTTCTTTACAGTTGTAACAGTTAGAATTAGTTTCATAACTGGCAAAATAGTTACTTTCTGTTAAAGTAGTTTTACCAAGAACAGTTGAAAACATTTTATTTAAAAACAGGAGGGACAGCATTGTACGGGTTCTCTCCCCCGAAAAGAAACAGAGCAAACATAACCATCTTGGTTTATCAGAAAAGAAGAAGATACATTTGTTTCATTCATTACTGTAAAATTGAATCACAAGATTATTCTCTGCCATCAGAATCACGAACTCAGAATTATTTTGTTATTTAGAAATTATCATCGTGTGTGAAGTGTGTGAGTAGCAACTACATAATAGAAGGAGCAAATAGAGAAAGCGAATCAGGTACAGGCGGACGACCGAAGTCGACCTGAATCATTAACTGTGAACGAAAGAACAGTGAAGAGTCCCGGAAACGGCCCACAGATAAAAGAAAACTTTCATTCGGCAACGGAGAATCTACAGGTACTGTAAAATTTGACAAACCCTCATGATATTGAATGCATGAAACGAAAGCTACAGAATTCGAACAGGACACATGATAAATTCTTTCTTTTAACTGATATATGTAATAGTATCAAATATTCGAGAACGGAGTTGTGAATTTCCATGTTTCATTGACAATAACATAAAAGAGCGAGAGTCAAATAACCCCTGTAGAAAAGAAATCTTTGAGTATATTAAGCCATACATATATATATAAAGTACAGGCGGGGATTCATTGTTGAATCAACGACACACACAGTGACGACGTAACCAAAAATAACTTAAATCATAGCAGTTGAAATAAGACGCCGAGGGCTTGTGGTGCCCAAATACAAGATAACAAGAGGAGGGCTCAACACCGTCGAGGAGACCCTCAACGACTCGACCGAACACCCAGATGCCGTCAACGGACTACCCAACCAGAGTTATTCCAAAAGGAGGATAGCGAATAACCAGAACCCGAAAAGGGTTATACAATTACAGAACTCGAAAGCGAGCAAACAATAATCTGAAGGGACATTAACCCACAGGGCCGAGTTTAAACTGAAGACAAAGAACCTACAGAACATTCAACATCGACAAACAAACATATTGTCTACAAGTGGAGTAGAACTACCCGGTGACTGAAGTCACGAATCCACCAGCGAGTTCGAAGGACAGCATTGGACATCGAAGGGGACAAGTGGGTATCTGTGAAAGAAAGAAAAACACCAAACAACTATGTTAGAAACCGGCATGAAAAACCTAATCCAGAAAATGAGGTAAAGATCCGGCAAGAGTTGACGACAGTTACCTGTATATGCAGAAGAGACTCGATACAACCAGAAAAAGACCATCATGACCTGCTGACAGTGGCAGAAAAACGTTAGGAACGAAACCATAAAAGCCCAAAACATTTATCAGGGAAAGTAAGCTTACCAGGAGATCCAGAGAAGCGTGGAAGTCGGAGTAACCCTGCAAATTAGGAATAAACCAGACCAATTAAACTGAGAATTGCAAGCAGTGAGGGTATGGAATCCAAAACGATATGCTATTGACTAACAGTACCAGAGAAAATACCAAATAAACAGTAATACAACAGAACAGGGACTCGAAAGTGTTACCCACAGTCTTAAGAACAACGGCAAGCCACGGCGAAGGCGTCATTGAAACCCTGGAGCAAAAACCCGAGTTCTTCCCGCGGCACAGACAGAGCGTCTCCCAACAAAACGAAGTGAGGAAATGGTAAGTGAAACCCGGCAACGTTAACAAAAGGGATAGGAACCGGCAGGTGTGCCTCGGTAACCGGAAGAGCGGGTTAAAACCCTAAACCCAAACCACGAGACGACGTACCGTGGAGTAATTCTGCATTAAAGCCATCCGGACCCTTAATAAAAGTTGAACAGGTGTAATCAAACGGCGGGAGCCGTCAAAGTACAAACAAGAAAATTACAAAACCGTCAAGTTTTTTCTATTGAAATTGTGAATAATGGTGGGGAGGTGGGAAAATCATCGAATTCGGCAGCTCTATCCAAAGTTGTAAACACTAGTGGGGAAGTGCGAAAATCATTTTCCTACCTAGTACAAACAAGAAAATTTCAAAACCTTCAAAGTTTTTTCTATTGAAATTGTGAATAATGGTGGGGAGTGGGAAAATCATTGAATTTGGTAGCTCTGTTTTGAAATTCCAAAATTGTGAATACTGGTGGGAATTGTGAATACTGGTGGGGAGGTGCGAAAATCATCGAATCTCATGCCTGTATCTGTTTTGAAATTTCAAGCCTATTCTAGCCTAATATAGAAGAGATGTTGTAGTTTGTTACTATTATGTTATCTAAACATTTTGACTCAGTTAAATTATATAAAAATAAAAATTAAATTAAATTAAATTAAATTAGAAAGTAAAATTAATAATTAAAATAAAATAGTCAATTTATAGTTGCCCATATTTTGAGCTATTTTTCCAATCGTATATATACAACTTAGATACACCATAATTAATGATCTACCAAGAATGCATATCTTAATTCCAAATCTACTAAACATCGAAAGGGATCAATGAAATCAAATTATTGAAATGCAAACTCTTTCTTAGATGAATCTATACTAGTAATAAATTTTAATAATAAATCATGATAGTTAAGGTTTTGTTTTTTTTAACCTTTTCTCATTAAAACAAAAAAAATCTTCGTATTAAATACGGCCAAAGCAAAGCTAACATGCACATAGAATTTCTATACTTTGAACCATAAAAATATTGCCAAACAAACAACCTTTTTTTTTGCTAAAGCAAGGATCCTTCTATTATTCTATTTCATAAAACCAAAAATATAGTGTACAATTTTACATGCAAGGAGAACCAGACCTCCAGGTTAGAACTTTAAAGTTTCACAAAGAAACATGAACCCATGGAAAACGAACAAAAATGCCACCTGGCTTCCGGGAAGCACGTGAACTAATCGGCAACACCACTTAAGAAAAAGCCCTATTCATCTGAGCTATCCAATAAAAAGGCATTAAGATCGACGGTCGAGGAGGATATCGCTCCGTCAAAAAGGGCGAAGTATAAAAGTCATGCCCCCAAGTTGCACGAACCATCGCAACCCTTGATCGTCGATGACTAGATCCAATGGATGATGTCGATATTGCAAGGGATAAGAAGGGTCGACGATAGTAAGAGGGGAAGAGCGGTTTATGGAACCCTCTCCTTGCCACATCTTGGAGGGTGAATGGGAGTGCGGATTTTTCATCCAAACCGCTTTCGAATAAAAAGCAGTGCAATCAACTAGAAACCACATGGGGGGCGGTAAACCATGCCGCGACTCCAAAATCTTGAAGGATCGGCCTCCGAAAAAAACAGTGCTTGGTCTGTGCTTGTGGATCTTCCTTCCTTGAACTTGAAACCCTGAATAGATGAGGGGTTTATCATTAGACGAAGATCTGAGGGACTCATTTCGATCCCCACGATAACTAGGGATCATCCTCTTGTTTTCTCTGGGAATATGAGTGACCAGACTAGGAATCCGCCACGCACAGAACTGTCTAACCGATAATGAAGACACATGCTAGTGATGAAAGCAAAGGTTGAATCAATTTGATCCCTCCTCCCAAGCTCTGTCTTTAAATTCCAACTTATCATTTTCTGCATGTTCCTGAACAACCGCCTTTAACCTTCTCTACAACAGCTCATGCCATTTTGAAGCCACTCTAATCTTTGTGCTAATAACACCGTGGTTGGCAAGCAAATCAGCCACTTTGTTCGCCGACCTGCGGACATGCCTCAAGCCAACTGTACGGAGGCTTTGAAGGTGGTGTTGAATCCATTGATATCCTTGAATTAGTCTCCATTTTTTTTATACTTTTTCTGGCTTAGAACCCGCGCTGATTTTCGTGACTGAATTGATAATAAGTTCAGAGTCAACCTCCACTATCACATTTTGTCTATTGTCTTGACTCAGGAACTCTAAACATTGTTCCATAGCCATCAATTATGCCAAGTTATTAGTGGTCAGTCCCAGATGATAGTGGAAAATGAAGAGGACACTACCATCCTCATCTCTAAGGACCCCTCCATAACCAACTACGCCCGGGTTGCCTTTTGAAGCTCCTTCTATGTTGTATTTCAAATATACCTTTGGAGGAGGGTGCCAGAAATCCTTTGCATCCCTCAGGGAGTTTGGATTTCTATCTAGACCCTGAGGAAGGATGCCTTGCAGGCCCAGTTCATAGATAATTCTTAGCTCAGTAGCCAACAAAGGGTTCTTGGGGATGTTTCACACTATGGTGCTAACTGTTTCCTTGAGTTGTTTTAATATCAGTTCAAAAATACATTGGGAAGTTCTTTTCACATCTTTAAAGATTCGATTGTTCCTCTCTTTCCAAACATTCCAAACAATGAAGCTTGGAAAGAGGGCCCAAGCTGTGGCAAGAACTTCATTGTTTGTAAAATCCTTTCTCCAGTTGGTCAGGGTATTGCAGATGCTATTTATATCCCTATCCGTCTGTTCAAAAATAAAAGCAAAAGAGTCGCACAGACTAGAGGAGAACATACAACTGTTGAGAAGGTTCTCCATGGTTTCCTCTTGCCCCTCACAAAGCTGACATCTGGGCGGTCCCAGAATGCCCCTTTTCCTAATATTGTCCTAGGTTAGAATTTTCCTCTGCTGAACAAGCCACATGAAAAGCTTAATCTTTATCCAGCCCTAGTGTCTCCAAAGGTTAAGCCAGGTTTTGTTTGGAGATTGAGAATTAAGGTCAAGGAGAATGAGCTTTGCTTCCTTGAGGTTGAAAACCCCCTCACTATTATTGCCCGTATTAGCTGATCATGGCCCTCAGATTTCATAATATTCCTTTGATCTAACTTCTCCTTAAGATTTTCTACTTTAGCCTTTAGGGTACTATTGTCCCTAAAATCAAAATTCCTCTAGATTCTCCATTTATCATTGTTATTGGTTTGCTCCCAAAAGTCTTTCACCTTAGAAAGTTTGTTGCTATCAGTGATTTCCTTAAGATCCCTTAGGTCTTCATTTAATAATATAGGTTTTTTTTTCCATCTGTCCTCCCAGAGGAGGCTCAGATTTCCTTCTCTGATTTCCCAGAAGCTGTTTTCTTGAACCAAACTCCTCTTATCCCAGGCTTTGTTCCAAATTTGCGAGCCCTTTCTGTGACCTGACATTATTATTAGATCATGGTTATGCTAGGAGCTGGCATATGTTTCTTTCCAAATGGTCACCCACTAAGTCTATGGCTCTTTAACCCAACGCCACCATACTTTGGCACCTATAACCTTGCTGAGCAAGTCAAGGTCATCCAAACCTAGCCCACCAAAGCTCTTAGGTTTGGATATCTTATCCCAAGCTACCAAGGCTCATTTCTTACGGTCCTCCCCCTTGCCCCAGAGGAAGTTTCGTTGGATGGAACTAAGTTGATGTAGAACACTTTGAGGAGCTGGTAGAACAAATAGCATAAAGGCAGGGATAGATTGAAGGATAGGTTTGGTTAGCACTAACCTTCTAGCCAAATTTAGAGATCTGTAGGTCCATTTCTTGACCTTGTCTAGAAATTCGTTGATAACAGGTTCCCATGTGCTCTTGTGTAAGGGTTTGGCAGTGAGAGGAACTCCCAAATACTTCGAGCAGAGGATCTTCTTTGGAAGCCCATAATTCTAGCAATGTTCCTTTGAATAGCAATGTGAGTACTTAAGAAAAAAAATTTAGATTTAGAAAGATTTACCTCCAAACCTGAAGCCATGGCAAAGTCTTTCAGGATTTCCTTATAGGCAAGAGCTTCCTTGACTGTGGGGATCCCTTGTAGCATAGTGTCATCCACAAATTTTTGATGTGTTAAAGCACGCCCTTCTTCTGAAAATTGGAGACCTTTGATTGAGCCCCCAACCTTCGCTTTTCTGATCATTATCCCAGTCCTTCCATCATTAGAATAAAAAGAAAGGGAGAGAGTGGATCTCCTTACCTTGAGCCTCTTGAAGGAGTGAAAGTCTCCGAGGGTGATCCATTAACTAGGATTGAAAAGCTGGGTGAAGTGACTAGGGCCATAACCAATCTAATCTAGTTATGATCAAATCCAAAAGCAGCAAGAACTTTTCTGATATATGTCCAGTTTAGCTTATCATAGGCTTTGGCTATGTCCAGTTGCATGATCATACCAGCTCTCTTGTTTATTGTCAAAGAGTGAACCACCTCATGAGCTTGAATGATGTTGTCGAGGATTTGTCTTCCTTCCACGTATACTGACTATTCCATTGCCACCAGGGTAGGAAGAATGGGTTTGATCTATTGGCAACCACTCTGGAGATGATTTTGTAGACAACATTGCGCAAGGCAATGGGTCTGAACCTATCAGGAGTTAGGGCTATATCTTGTTTAGGGATCAACGCGATAAAGGTGGTGTTAAGCGCCTTCAGGATAGTTTTATCCCTCCTTGAGTCTTCCACCACGCTCAGAATGTCCTGTTTTACAATATTCCAACAAGATTTGAAGAATTCTAGATTGAACCCATCCGGACCTAGTGCCTTGCCATTCTATATCTCTTTAAGGACCTCCTTGACCTCCTCTTCTAACACTGGTCTGTTGAGGTTGCAATTGTCTTCTTTGGAGACTAGCTTAGGTATATTCTTAGTGATCTCCCTGATAGATTGATCTCTGTTAGTGTAGGTTTCCTGAGCAATGCCCCGAGAGTGTTGAACTAGTTCTGTTTCTATCTCTTCATGCGTGCTAAGCATATTACTTTCTTGTCCTTAATAGTAGAAATTCTCTTGTGAGCTTTGTTCGCCATAGTGGCTTTATGGAAGGATCCAGTGTTGTGATCTCCTTCTTTCATCCATTGCACTCTGGATTGCCTCCAAATAATTTCCTCTTGCTTACATAAGTTGTCCCAATCTTGATGATATTTAGTTGCCAATTCATTCCGCTCCTTATCAAAACCCTCTGTAATCAGGGTTTGGTTGAGTCTGTGAATTTTTGCTTCCACAATTTCCTTTTCTTCAAAAATGTTCCCAAATTCCTTCTTATTCCACTCCTTGAGCTGGAGTTTAATGTGTTTGAGTCTTTTTTGAAGAAGGAACATTCTAGTGCCTTGAATATCCAAATCTTCTGCCCACCAGATAATAATGTTGTTATAGAAGTCTGGGTGGGAGAGCCAGATATTTTCAAATATGAAAGGTCTGTTGTTGGGTTTGCCTATACCCTGAATGTCCAGTTGTATCGGCTAGTGATCTGAGCCTCCAAAGGGAACAATACTAGCAACTATGTCCTTGTCCTTGATCATAAGATCTTCTTAGATTATAAATTTGTCCAGTTTGGATGCCACTTGATACTCTCCTCCTCTTTTATTATTCCAAGTAAAGGTACCATTAATCATGGCGATATCCACAAGCTTCATACTATCTAGGAAGGTTTGCAACTCACAAGAATATTTGGTTAGAATTCTAGTTCCTCCTTTTTTTTCCGACAACATTTTTATCATATTGAAATCCCCTCCCAGGATCTAGGGGATTTTTGCATGGCATTCCCAGAGCTTCGTCAGTGAATCAAGAAACAAGAGTTTTCCCTCCAACCTTGGGGACCATACACATTCCTAACGAAGTACATTTCCTTATTTCCCACTATTCGAATGACCACTGAAAGATAATTTCTAGATGCATCTGCATCTATCATGTCAATCTTTTGGGGGTTCTAAAGCATGAGAATACCTATAGTTGTATTCTCTGCTTTGACCTCGAAAGACTCAAATATATTGAGCCATTTACCGTGTTTTTTTTTATCTTTTGAATGAAACATTTTGTTTCCTGAATGAAGATCACATCTAGTGCTACTTGCTTCATTCTGTTACTTAATAATATTTGTTTTCTTTTATTACCTAGACCTCTTATATTCCAAGAAGTAAACTTCATTATCAAATATTTTAAAAGGAGTAACTGGATAGATCTTTCATCTTATGTGAATCTATCATTAGCTTCCCACATTCCGTCAACAACTCATTCTGTTTTTTCTGGCCTCTTTTCTTCCCTGGGATTCTTGGAGCTAATCCTGGTGTAGCTTTCAAAGCTTTCACTCCTTCGCTACTTTTTTTTTCGTTCTTCCTTATCTTTTCAAATCCGTTGTTCTGGGTTTTCCAGATGAATAGCTGCTGAACTCTGTGGAACTCCTTTTGAGGTAATGAATCCAGTCCCTCTTTGGTTCCTTGTTCTAAGAAGCCTTCTAGATCTACATTATCTTTCTCCAAAATTTCTTGAAGTTCGTGATCCTCCATCTTCATATCACTCTGGGTTGTTTCCTGATCCATTTCTTGTTCAACATCACTCATGGTGGCCTCTTTCTGGTACTCATCATTTTGTGTTGGTACCAGGTATTTCCCTTCCTCCTTTTCTACAAAACTTCCTTCCATTGCTTGTTCTTCTTTAGTATTCTCTTCCTCCTCCTGAAGCCCCTGGAAATTGTTTTGTCTGAGTTGTTTTTCTTCTCGTTGCTGATTCCTCAAACCTCTTTTACTCCCTTTACTTCTGTTAACTATTTTCTGAAAGTTGTCTGCTTCTTTCACTATAGTGCTTCTGCTTTTGTTTATTTCCTTATTGAGCGGACAATCTCTAAAAAGATGTCCATGTTCATGGCACTTGCGACATATGAATGGAATGTGCTCATAATCTATTGTTTGTGCCCATTCTTCATCAAAAACTTCCAATATTATCTGTTATGGTAGACTCCTGATAGGTCCATTTCCACACAAATTCTGGCAAAGGAACTATATTTTCTCCTTCTAATGGCTTCAGAGGCTTTTACAAAGTGTCCTAATTTATTGCCTATGGTCATTAACGATTCATTTTGCCAGTAATCAAGAGGTAGAGAGTATAGTCTTATCCAAACCGAGACTGAACTAAAGGTCTCCTTTTCTGGTACAAAGTTCATGACCCAAGGTCTCATGTAGAGTCTTGTAGTAGTATAAAAGTAGGGCCCTCCTTCAAATATTTTGTCCTTGTCTTCAATATTCGTGAAAACCACTATAAAGAAACCCTTAGGCCCAAGGTGAATATCTATGCTTCCTTTATGTTTTCACTGGTATCTGATCCATGATTGTAGATATTTTTCAGTGGGCCATAGTCCCATGAACTTGCAGATAATGGCATATGTCCCCATATGTTCCTTGTACGCTTGCAGCTCCAGATTATTTAAAATCACCCTGGGAGTTATGTCTATTTTGGGTTTGCAGGGTCCCTTGTGTTTCTTGTCTTTAGTTTCCTTTGTTTTTTATTTGCCTCCTTGTCGTTTGTGCGATATTGATCATTTTCTGTGGGTTCTTCTAACCCCACTTCCATGCCCTTCTCTCCTTCCACCCCTGTTTCCCTAACATCTTCTAGACGATTTTTCTCCCTGCTGGCTAGGGCCTCCTTGTAGGAGGGAGTGGAGCTCCCTCCTCGTCCACCCTTCATAGCCGTTCAGAAAAACCCCTGCGCTCACTGATCTAAGATCGTTCCTCCTTGTTCCCGCCACCCTGTCTATCCAAAAACGCCAAACAAACAACCTTAATCAAGGTGGAATGAACAAAATTAAGGAGGAGTATAAATATAAATAAATTGTTATCTTAAATATAACAACTTAATTTCAAATGGTTATATGAAATATAACAACTTATTTGAAAACATTAAATCAATATATTGATGCATATTGTTTTAACTCATTATAATTTTTTATTTAAAAATCATAAAACATATTTATATAAACAAGTTAAGAGTAATAATAACAATAAGAAGTTTTCTAAAATTGTTGATAAATAAATAATATTTTAATTTCCATGTTTAGAAACATAAAGTAATAGACGGGATCAAGGTTTTTTTTCTCGGGGAGGTGCTAAAACCATCAAATTTGACTAGTTTCTCTGTTTTGAAATTCCAACCCTACTCTAGCCCAATATAGAATATATGTTGTAATATGTTACTTTTATATTATCTAAACATTTTGACTCAGTCAAATTACATGAAAATAAAAAATAAATTATATTAAATTAAATTAAAAGTAAACTAAAAGTAAATTTAATAATAAAATAAAATAGTCAATTTATGGTTGACCGTATTTTGGGTTATTTGGCCAATCATATATACTTAACCTAGATACATCTTAATTAATGATCTACCAAGCATGCATATCTTGTATTTTGAGTTATTTTGCCAATATTATATATATATATATATATATATATATATATAACCTAGATATATCTTAACTCATGATCTACCAAGCATAGATACTTAATTCTAAATCTAAAGATAAAAAAGAATCAATAAAATCAAATTCTTGAAATGTAAACTCTTTTTGAGATAAATCTATACCGTTAATCAATTTTAATAGTAAATGTTGATAATTGAAATTTTGTTTTTTTAAGAAGATTTTCTCATTAAAAGAAGAAAGTATTCTCATTAAATATCACTAAAGCTTGCATGCACATAGAATTGGTATACTTTGAATCATAAAAATAACCAAACAAACAACGTTAAATCAAGGCGGAATGAACAAAATTAAGGAGTATAAATATAAATAATTTTTTATCTTAATATAAAAATTTAATCTTAAATGGTATATTAGATATAACAGTTTATTTTAAAATATTAAATCGGTATACAGTTGAATATTTGTTTTAACTAATTATAATTTTGTATTTAAAAATTATAAAAATATTATATAAACAAATTAAGACTAATAATAATGATAAATTAATAATATTTTAATTTCTATGTGTTGAAATATAAAATAATTGATGGGATCAAGAGGCTCTCTTTAGCCCAGAGATGGAATTTGATGGGAAAATTTTCCATCATAGGTGATTTGGCTATCAAATACAAGCAATAAAATAACTATCAAATCTCCATATTACTTGTGAAAAAAAAAAAAAAATTATCATAGTAATAAACCATATAATTCGCACTTATCATTACACATATGTAAGATATGTGGTATACAAATTATTTAATCCATAATTTAATGTGTTATTCATTGTATTTATTATTGAGTATAGCTGTTGGATTTTTTTAATATGTCAAGCCTACAGATGATAATAACTCGTGTACTCCTATGCATTCCGAGCTGTGGTAGGAGAAGGCCTTGAGACATTCACCGACTGTCCTACAGATGTCCCTCCCACCTCGACCTTCTCTCTCCATCAACGGTATACCCCCATCCGATTTCATCCAACAGCTTGCGAGTCTCCTATTAGCTTGGCCGGTGCATTCTGGAGGGTTTCGTATGCAGTTTTTCTGATCTGTGCTCAACTCTCTAGTTCTTCTCGTTTATCTTCGGGGTTCATTCATAGGTGGACTTTATTCATTAACAAACATGGTTGGGTAAGGGACGAGGGTTCTATTATGTTGTCATTGTCACCCTTGTGTGGTCGTAACAGGTATGCCTTAATATTTATTAACTTTTTCTCTTCCTCTGTACACACCGGAGCCTCTCTTATTAGTCCCTGCCCTCCGGGCCTTGCAGGGACTATAGTAATCGATTTTCATCGATTGCATTAGTTTGACACAGGAATCGATAAATCTATTTTTACTTAAACCAAAGTTTGGCGATATGTCACATTAACCGATGCCATAAAATATGTTTGTCGATGCTTGTAACCAATCAAAGAAACGTTCATCTTATTTGGCCTCAGTACGAGGTATACCATCTGAAAAGTTAGGAAACTGTTCGGAAAGCAGTTGGGTTAATTAAAACAGTGTCGCCTGCCTGAAGTAATGCTATCGCAAATATAGCATTAGTTCCCTAACATTTAATGTTAATTACGGGGAACTAACATTACGGAGAAATGCTATGGCGTAGGTTAGGTCGCTTATGCATATAACAAGTGTCATACAGGTTAACAGGTGTCATACAGGTGCCATAAGTTCCATACCAGGTGCTACACTGTAACATTAAAACTTCCATCACAGAGCACATTTGTTACAGTCATAAAACTTCCATCGCAGAGCACTGTCATTGTTGATCAGCTCACACCTGAACGTCGCCTTAACTTTTCCCGGTTGCGATCGGAAGGGCTCGGTTGAACTGTGAACTGCTGCACAGGAATGCATACAAGGGTGGAGGCGCTGGTTCAACATACTCTCTGCATATTTGAACTTACTCTGGCTTCAGGGTATTCTTCTTCTTCCGCGTATTAGCCGTTCCTGGTAAGCTTCGAATCCACTGTTAAACTTCTTCTGTTTTCGTTAATTGCATCATAAAATCTAATGTTATCATAATATAATATTGTTTTAGACCATTAATATAAGGATGTTCTGATACAACAGATTTCCTTACCCTGTTTCTTGAAGATGAGCTACGCTACTTCATCCACTCCACAAAGATCTAAGGTATTTGCATGCGCTGCTTGCAAAGTCTAGAGGAGAAAGTGTTAAGAAAAATGTTTGCTCGCGCCATATTTTCCACCGGACGATATCAGCAAGTTCCTCATGATACGTAGAGTCTTCGGAAATTGCCGCGTCCTCAAACTACTCAATGTTCATGACAAAAACTTGAACGAGTTGAAATTCTTAACTAATAAAAAGCAATATGACCTGTTAATCTATACCTTTGGAAATTATTAAAAATATTTCACATAAATTGAAAAAATTGCAAAACTGAATTGGTATTGAAAAAATAAAAGAAGTAACATCGCGTGGATCCATCATAACTACTATTGTCTCTAGATTTCAAGCAAGTGTAAAAGATCTATTCCAAGTTCGCCTGGTTAAAAATGTAAACTGATCCATTGGTAGCATATGTTGTTTGCTGATAAAGAAAATACTCTTTCAAAATGGAAAGCAGATTGGTGTCTCTTCACTCACTCATTTTTATTTCAAATAATTCAGACGAGCAAGCTCTCTAAAGAAGAGTCTACTTCAGAAGACTTGTAATGCTATTATTTTTTCAATCAATCTCCTACAACTAATTTCTGGCCCGTTTGCCTTGAGAGTCTAAGTTAACTGGTTTATCATGATGGCAGGTATATATATTTGGGATTATTTGACAGTGAAGAGGAGGCTGCAAGGTAAGCCATTACAATTTAGCTCAGGCACATTTTACAAATTGACTGTCGAATATATACATTTCAAGGATCAATTCTTACATAAATGGACTTTGTATCTGCTCTGCAAGGGCATATGATAAGGCTGCTATCAGGTGCAATGGAAAGGAGGCAGTAACGAACTTTGATTTAGCTTGAAAACCGGAACAATATTTCTAAACTATGCATTTCACATTTTTCTTCACGGTGCTATGTACTTGACTGAAATTTCAATGTAATTACATTCGTAGCAAATGGTAAATTGACCACATAAAATTTTTGATTCCTCTGCGTCAATTCTTCACTGAGTATTGAATGCATTTTAGTGCCACTGCAAATTTTTTAATTAGCCCCAAACGGCCTTTTTCAAATCCATGGAGGCATCAGTGTTACTGCCCTGTGTGCTTAAACTCTTGTCGTCGTATTGGCGAGCACAGTCTGCTAGTCAATAGTCCTTACCCAAAGTTAAGGCCGAGTTTGTAAGGAATGCAAGAAACTAAAACAAGCAAGGGTTTTTGTAACGATTTGAGCGCTTACCGAATTAAATGCTGAAACCGGAGTAGCCAAGTTACTGTATATTTACAACTATGCTAGATGATCTCCATCTATTCTGTATCTCTCTGTAAATATCCTCTCTCTGCGGCCTTGTTTTCTGAGGTCATCAGCAACTCGGAGCCGTTTGGCATACATCTGAATTATGTAACAAATATTCAACAACGTTCCTGGCCTAGCCTCTGAATACATGCCTTTTGTGAGAGTCCTCAACTCGATGGAACTAATAAAGGGACCATCACTCTTAGAGGTTCTGATCAAGCGAACACACTGAATCCTTGATACAAAACTATATCTGTTACAGGATGTTGCGCCTAGTTCCAAAGACCTGTGGACACCTTCCATTTACTTCGTAATCCTGCCTCCAGGTCTGGACCAAACTTGCTTCAGGAATGTACCTTCCGCGGGCTATAGCGCTCCAGTACTCCGAACGAGCACGTGTAATGCATGCAGGTTCTCCACGAAACCAACTCCCTGGCCACTTTTTCTTTTTGGGTGCAATGTATTTAGCTTGAAAGCCGGAACAATATTTCTAAACTATGCATTTCGCATTTTTCTTCACGGTGCTATCTATTTGACTAAAATTTCAATGTAATTACATTCGTAGAAAATGGTAAATTGAGTTACTTGTTACTTTAAATTTTGTAATTTATAGTTGCTCTCGGTACTCCACGAAACCAACTCCCTGTCCACTTTTTCTTTTTGGGTGCAATGTATTTAGCTTGAAAACCGGAACAATATTTCTAAACTATGCATTTCGCATTTTTCTTCGCGGTGCTATGAACTTGACTGAAATTTCAATGTAATTACATTCGTAGCAAATGGTAAATTGAGTTACTTGTTACTTTAAATTTTGTAATTTATAGTTGCTCTCGGGTCAAAGCTCTCGGGTCCCTTTGAGCCGCCTTAATCCAGTTTGAATGCTTGTGACAATACAATTTTTTTACTTGAAGTTTTCAATAGATTATTATTAGAGGCTTGTGTCAATTGAATGCTTTTCAAAAATAGATTGTCCTGTATAAAGTTTAGTGGAGGACAGCTTTAAACTTTGGGTGCACATATCAAATTTTATCAAGCTGCATATGGTGTGACCTACATATTCCGTATCTGACTGTTCTTATGCATGCCATTGCAAAACATTGAGCTCATACCTCATCAAATTCACTCTCGGTATCAGGGCTTGTGGATTGACTTATATAGAATTCGTAGAATGAAGAAAATGAGTTGATTTATTGCAGTGCTGGCAACATTGTGTGAACAAGCCAAAGACGTTAGAACTGGTGCAATCTGAGTGGCCTCAGATACTGGTTGCTCATGCTACTTTTCGTGCTGCTTCAACATAATCCACTACGGCTGCTGCTGGCTATGGCTCTATATATGCTACTGAGTCCACTGGGTCAACTACAGCTATGCAGCTAGCCAGCGAGGCAGCTAGTGCCCATGCAGCTAGCCGGCTTAGGGCAGGGACTAGCTGCCCCGCAACACCTCTTGTTTTTATCATATATTATGCAATGACTTACTTACTATATTATGTTTCAGGTGCTCCGAGGGTTGTCCTAGCACTCCAAAGGTCTTTGTTCGGGTTCTGGCACGACTTCATGCTCTGGTCAGCTATGACCCTACAGGTATTTTAACAAGTTTGGTCATATTCTATGATGGCTTGGTAAAGAGAACAATTGTCTCTAGCCTTTCAAAAATCTTGCAGAGGGGTTTTAGTTCTAGTTTTCCTAGCAAAGACAGTTGATTTAATTAGCAATTTTTACATATTCAATTGAAAGAAAAAAGCTATGCCCTTGTGGCTCGTCGTTGCTGTTATTTCATATTACTTCTTGTTTAGAGTATATAAGTATATATATATATATAAGTGTTTGTTGTAAGTTTTGGGCTTACCCGACAAAACCTTAAGGTTATACTAAAGATGGTACCAAGCCCTACTAGAAAGCATTGTTGGTTTTGTGCACCATGGGATTTTATTGACCTTTAAATAAGATGCCTCATGTACTCTACTTTTAAAACGAAAGTTCCATTTTGACTATCTATATATATACCTGTGGTGGCTCAAACATTGTTTGTTACAGTTTTCTTATGGTTAACGAACTTTTTGTCTTCTACGGATTATCTGATGTTTCTAGTGTCGTTTTCGTGTTCTCGTTCATTGATGAACCTTATTTGGTAACAAATGCATGAAGTTAGTTTTATGGTCTTAGCTTAATCTGGTTTTAGTTTATATATTTCCTTCAAAAATTGTATTGATTAAATGAATAAAATTTCCATGAATTTACAATTGGCAAAACATGTACATGTTTCCCTTCGTTGTAGTTAAGGCCCAAGCCTTGGATTCTTGCTCTATTACAAGACCATTTTTTATCTTAAAAGTGAGGCTTTCCTTTCTTAGCATTCTTCGTTTTAACTCTAAGCTTCCCTTATGGATTTTGTACATTTTGATTTTGGAGCGGTGAATTGACGCAATACTATAGGGTTTCTTTTATTAATAATATACTCATTCATTTAAGTTATCTTTTGTATTTACTAAGAGTAAGAAATAGGTCTCGACCAAATGTTTAGTTAACTTGATTGTTGTAATAATTCTCTATTAGTGGAATAACTATTTATCTATTTCTTGTTATTCAAAATGTAAATATTCCCCTTTCTGGGTGTTACTATTTTTTTTTATCAGTTCTATCTTCTAAGTGAAATTTATCTAAAATTTCCTTCCTTTCTACCTTTCTATATTACTTCTTTTTCTTATTTTATGCATTTAGCTCTTTCTACAACCCACATGGTTAATTCTTTATTCTCTCTTTCTTTTTTGTAAATATAACTGTATATAACCTCAGTCTATGTTTTTATCTGAAGTTTACACATTCAACAGAATTCAGCATTTATTAATTTCCTTAATTCTCTTATATTTACTATACAGTATTATAATCCAAGATTCATATATTTGACATCATTTCAAGAACTGCTAACTCTACCATTCTCTGTCATTTACTATACAATCCTATGACTAGAATAACTTTAACGAATTGTTATACTTGAATTCAGTATTATAAGAAAATCAACTGTGGAAGTCACATTTAAAATTCAATAGATTCTAACCCCCCAACCATGAGACTTGCCTTCAAGTTCAAGCCTCACCCCAACCTTTTCTCACAAGACAGATGTCCTCTTGCAAGACTTCAAGCACAATGTCTCAGCTATCTGGTCCTCTTGCAAGACTTCAAGCACAGTGTCTCAGCTATCTGGTCATCACCAGACTTAGCTTCCTTCCGTCTCACCTTTCATCACGGAAAAATATCCTCTCCCTCTCTCCTCTTAGTTCTCTCAGGTATCCACTGATAACCCTCTTGATTCCTTCTTGGAGAACTCATAATCAGGTAGGTACTTAGGGTTAGGCAACTACCTATCCTAATTTTTCTTGATATGAAAGAGTTACAAGATTTGTTAATACTCAATAATGGTTTCATTTATAATTACCAAATTCAAATACTTAACTCAAATAGTAATAATAATATCCAGTTTTTTTTTTTACTACAATAAATAAAATAATTATAGTTTTCTGGGGACATCATATCTCCCCCTCCCCTAAAATCAAACATCGTCTTGATGTTTTTCTGCTGCAAATAGACCCGAAAGGGCTTCCCTCATGAGCTACTCATCCTCCCAACTAGCCTCATTTGACCCAAGGTGCTGACATTGCACTTTAACCTAGGTGATAACTCATTTCTGTAGCATTACTTCTTTCCAATCGAGTAGAACCAGAGGTTCAACCATGAATTTGCCTTCTGGCTCGACCTACAAAAGTAGAAAAATTTTAGTCAATCCTTTCTACTATTAACACCTTGTTTGACTTAATTATATAAAATCCTTTTACCTATATATCTTTCCAACTGATTATATGTTTAGGATCATAAACATATCTTTTTAATACATACATATGGAAAACATTGTGCACACGGGTGTGGGTAGGCAAGGCGAGCTAGTATGCGACTGGTCTGGCTCATGCCAAGATCTGAAATGGGCCACAAAATCGGCGTGCTAGCTTAGTACACCCACTCCATTGTAAGGTACTCTTTCTATCTCGTGCCCTTACATAAATGTGATCCCCTACTTGGAATTCCTAGAAAATTCTTTTTCGATCAGAAAATTTCTTTTGTCGATCTTGATCGGCCCTTAAATTGTAACGAAGTTTGTTGACCATTTCTTCCATTTCTTTTAACATCTCAGGTCCAAACATCAACTTATCCTTTGTTCCTCCCCACTTGGAAGGTGTTCGGCACTTGCGCCCATACATAAATTCAAACGGGCTCATTTGTAATGATGTATAATTGCCATTGTTATAAGCAGATTCTACCAAGTGTAGGAAATCCTCCCATTTGGAAGGCTGCTACATTACATAAGTTCGCAGCATGTCCTCTACTACCTGATTCACCCGCTCAATCTACCCATCAATTTGAGGGTGGTAAGAAGTACTGAAATTTAGTTATGTGCCCAATCCCTAAAACAAATATTTCCAGAAGGCTAATGTAAACTTTACATTACGAGCATAAATTATAACTTTTGGAAATCCATGTAATTTGAAAATAATTTGCATGAATACGTTGGCGGTTTGTACTACCTTGTAGGTTGATTGCACTCATATGAAATGAGAACATTTGCTTAACTATTCCACTACCACCATTATCAAATCATTTTTCTTTTTAGACATAGGTAGTCGTGTGATGAAGTTGAGGGAAATGATTTATCACTTCCATTCTAGGATTGTTAGTGGATGCAGTAATCTAGCAGGATGTTGGTGCTCTGCTTTTACTTGCTGACATTCTAGATAGCGAGTAAAATAATCAGCTACATTCCTTTTCATACCCGGCCAGTAATACTCTTTTCTAAGCGCGGTAATCATCTTTTGGTATCCTAAGTGGCTTGCATAGGGACTCTTATGATATTTGTCCAAAATTAAATGTTTAATACTATTCTGTTTAGGGACATACATTCTTCCTTTATGAATTAACATACATGGAGGATTTATCTCATATCCCAACTGATTTTCATGGTTGTTCATAACTTTAACTTGTTGTCCTAAAAACTGGTATTCTAGATCCCACTCAGCTACTTCTTTAATCAACTCATTGAAGGTAGTCCACACCTCACTATAAGAAATTTCATAAATACAGTGTACCTTTCTACTCAAAACATTTTTCTCCGATTCTGCTTTCCTTTGTGTTTGATTTCAAAATCAATACCACTTAGAAAGTCTAACCATATAGCTTGCATGGCATTCAAAGTGGGTTGCTTAAAATAATTAGTCAACGTACGATGATCAGTCCTTAAAAGAAATTTCTTACCCACCAAATAGCGTCGCCATATTTTTAGTACATGAATGACAGTTGTTAATTCTAATTCATAAGTTAAATATTTTTGTTCGTGTTCCTTCTATTTTCTAGATTCATAAGAAATCACTCTGCCTTCTTGCATTAAAACACCACCAACCCCTTCATTGCTAGTGTCTGTACACACCACATAGTCCTTATTTGGGTCTAGGATGATCAATATAGGTGCGGCAGTTAGTAAATTCTTGAGTTGGTTAAAGCTCTTTTGGCATTTTGTTGTCCATTTAAAGGTTTTTCCCTTCTTCTGTGGGAATGTAATGGGATATACCACTAGAGAATCCTTCAACAAATCGCTTGTAGCACCTGGTTAGTCCCATGAAGGATCTTATGTCTGTCATGTCCTTTGGCACTGGCCATTCCATTATGGCCTTTATCTTTTCTGGGTCCACAACAATTTCGTCTTTGGTAATGATGTGGCCTAGATACTGAATATTCTCTTTAAAGAAATCATACTTGCTTAATTTAGCACACAATTGATGTTCTATGAGAGTCTGTGACACTATTCTAAGATGTTCTTTATGTTCTTCTAAATTCTGAGAATAAATCAGTATATCAGTAATAAAAATCAACACAAATTTATCTAAATACTAATCGAATGTATTGTTCATGAGACACATAAAGGTTGCGGGGGCATTGATCATCCCGTAGGGTAACACCATGAACTCGTAATGTCCATAGTGAGTTCTAAAGGTTGCTTTAGCTATGTCTTCTTCCTTGATTCTAATTTGATGGTATCTCGAACATAGATCAATCTTTGAAAACACTGTCATACCCTTCACTTGATCAAATAGCTCGTCTATTGTGGGGTAAAGGGTAATTGTTTTTAATGGTGAACTTATTTAGCTGGCAGTAATCCATACACGTATGGAGGTTTCCATCCTTCCTTTTAACAAAAAGTATTCGGGGTCCCTAAGGCGATATGCTTGGGAGGATATAATTTTTATCCAGTAGCTCTTGTAATTGCATTTTTAATTCTGTCAACTATGGTATACTCATGCGATAAGGAGCTCTAGATACCCGAACTACTTCTAGTATCAATTTGATGGTGAAATGTATATTTGTTTTTGGAGGTAGTCCTAGAATCTCTTCAGGAAATACGGCTGGGAAATTATGTATTATAGTATACTTTCCAAGTAAGCTGACGTTTCTTTTGTGTTGGCACAACCAACCTAAATCACATAAATTTGGCACCCTTTTTTGATGCACTTCACTAATTGGGAGGTGGTTATTGGTCATAATTTTAGTGGCCTCAAAATGACTTGATTTTTCTATTTGTTCCCCTCCTCATCCATGTAGCAAATAGCCTTTGTTTTATAGTTTATGAGGGACCAATCCTTTTCCAACTAGTCCAGGCCTATTATAACATCATACGACCCTAGGGGTAATATATTCATGTCTACCACCAAAGACTGGCCTGCTATTTCTAATGGACAGTTGGTGACCTTGGCCACCACACGTATTTTTTCCCCCGTGGCTATTTGTACTAACCAGGGATTCTTGAACTTGTCATCTTGTAAACAACACTGATTTGAAACTATTTTAGGACTAACATAACTTCATGTAGCTCCTGGGTTAATTAAAACAAATTTAATATGGTAAAAACTTTTACCTTTGAATTCCACCATAGTTCGCTGGTATTCGACCTGATGGTATTCAAGGGAAGCATTGATTTTCAGAATGCTCCTCACCACTTCTCCTATAATGGATGTTTCCTGAATCTGCGAAATTTGTTTAGTGCCCTTGCAGTCAGGATAGCTCTTAATGTAATGTGGTCCTTCACATCCCCATCATTGTACTGGGGATCTTGTTGTTGTTTCAATTTCAATCTGCCTGACTGCTCATTGGGTTTGGGTTCATTGGCAAGTCTAAATCTAGACTGATTCCTAATCATATTTTTATTTACCTATCCTCTATGAGTTCCTCTATTGATACTCTTCTTGTTCCCTTTGCTGCCAACAAAGAATGTAATGCTATTTTTGTCAATCCATTTTTTCCCACATCTCCTTTATTTTTTCTTTGCTAATAGAATATCTGAGACTTTCGTATAAGCTCATCCATGGTTTTCAGATTATCGAACTCAATACCCTCTTTCATGAATAACAATAAATTGTTAATAAATCGCCACACTTTTGTCTCTCCTCTCGTATGTAGGGAACATACTGAAGTAAGGAGGTAAATTTTGTAATGAAATCATCCATTGTCAATTGTCGTAGCCTTGTATCATGAAACTCTTTTGCCCTTTTGTCATAGAATCGTTCAGTTAAATATCTTTCCTTAAAGTATCTTTGAAATTTTTCCCATGTTATGTTCTGTTCATTCACCCCACGTGCGGTCTTTACTTATTCCCACCAGAGAGTGGCTTTCTCTTACATCTAGAAAATGGCCAAGCGAGTTCTTAAATTGTGATCATATTCATATAGCTGAAAATAATTATTCATATTAAAGAGTTAGGCTTCAGCTACCTCTTCTTGTTCACTGTCAAAGAGGGGCAGTTTTATTTTTCGGAATTCTCCTTTTAGTTTTGTCCTCTTTCTTTTTTCTATTTTATGTTTTGAGGAATTATCAAAATTTTCCTCTTGATTTTCTTCCTCTCATTCTGTTTCCATATACTCTGTCTAATATTCTTGTTCTCCACTCATGTGCCAGTGTTCTGGGCTAGGAACTAGTTGACGTTGACTTTGTTTATCTCACAAGCTTTTCATAATATTTTCCTATTCCAACATTAATCTTTCATTTTCAACTCGCAACCGGGCAATCTCGCTCTTTAACTCTTGCACAGTTTCCAATATTGTAGGGTTGGTGTTCCGTGGTTATTCTCCCAATTTTACCCATAACTCAAGGTTGGTCTGAGGAAACCTTGCAAGTCCTAAGTTGGTTGTGGGTCTATGGGGTGTGTTATATATCCTTCTCATGTTAGCTTCTCCTACTTCTTTTACTGTATAACCACAAACACTATTAATCATTAGTTTCCAAATGCCTCAATTTGGTAACCTTGGCTCTAATACGAGTTCTCATATCTCGATATTAATTCAAAATAAATAAATAAATTACCATAGTAATAAACCATATACCATAGTTGGCACTTAACACTACACATATGTAAGATGTGCTATATACAACTTATTTAATACATAATTTAATGTGTTATCAATTGTATTTATCGCTCAGTACAACTTTTGGATATTTTTAATATGTTAAGCCTACGGATGGTAATAACCCCTGTACTGCTCTGGATTTTGAGTTGTGGTGGGAGTAGGTGTCGAGACATTCACTGACTATCCTCTAGTTATACCTCCCACCTCGATCTTATCAATCCATCGACGGTATACCCCCATTTGATTTCATCCAACAGCTAGTGGGTCTCCTATTAGCTTTGTCGGTGCATTATAGAGCATTTTCTATGCATTTTCTAATCTTCTCTCAGCTCTCTGGTTATTCTAGCTTGTCTTTGGGGTTTCATTCTGATCTGATATTGATCCAGGACCAATCAGGTGCCAACATGTGGTAAGCTTGGAGGTTGCCACGCAGACCTAGAATGGTTATGTAAAACTTGTTGGGGTCCGACGGAATCGATCCTGTGACCTCTGACAAGACAGGACAACAATCTACCACCTCCATCAAACATTGTTTCTTAATAAACCATAGATGCAGTGCATATTTGTTTTTTATCGGATGGAGGGTTGTTTTATAAAGCGATCAATCCGCACCATTGATCTGATCTCTCCAGATCCAACGGTTATCTTGTCGTATGCTCACCAAACCAATCGGACGATCTCAACCAATGATATGACCCACTCAATCTAATGTTTGTCACGTGATCTTGTGTAGAATCATGCACCAATGTTATCGGACCGAGAGAACACGAGAAAATTTGTTTTCCCATGCTACATGTCGACCATTTAGGCTAATCTCGTGCTTTTGTTAAAATACAGTTTACAATTTTTAACCTTCGCAAGAAACTACTTACTTCTTCCTGAATACCATCCATGTGCATATTACACAACCACCAGATATACACTCGAAAAGGCCTTATCCTTCATATGTGTGCCCAACAGTTACGATAACAATTACCTTCGACGGTTAGCCTAGCAAAGTGGATAAACTTAAGTGGATATGCTCAGTTTAGCTAGAGATAAGTGTGGTAACCAATTTTAGTGGAGTATCCCTAGAGGATATCGCATAAAAGTACTCAAAGCGAAGTTTTCGGTAGAGAATAGATAGATCGAAGTAGAGATAGAGAATCTTAGAGAAGCAGCAAGAGTGAAAAAAGAGGATCTCTAGGCTAATTAGAGGCTTCTGAAGCTAATGGTATAGTCTAGAGAAGTTGAGGAAGTCATCTTCATGGAGAATTTCATCCACGAAGATTGATGTTGGAGCTCAGGAGCCACCAGAGGTTGGAGGAAGTTGTAGGAGCTACCAGTACTCATTTTGAGTGAACCAACAGTCATTCCTGACTGTAATGAGCCTTATGAATCCATTACAAGGATTTGTAGAAGCATTTGGAGACTTATAAAGGCTGAGATGCTACAGAGAAGTTTAAGACAGCAAATGATCAAATGATCAGTTTGTTTTTGGTATCTGATATCTGTTGGAGATAGTAGAAAACGATTTAGAGATAGTTGTAGAATTCTGAAGGAGTTAGTGCCATCAAGAAGCTCAGGGAAGCTCAGAGCACTAATTGAATGACTTGAGTCTAAGGAAGCTTAGATATATTTTCAGAGTGATGACAGCCATGACAGGGATATAGATGGTATTCTAAGCCCATTAGTTCAATTTAGTACCTTTGGAGTTAAGTGTGGAACTTAAAAAAGAATCTTTGCTATAATCCCAAAGAGTGAAGTCAAGTTGGCATAAGCTCAAGGAGACATAGCCCACAATATTTGGGTGAACTCCTAGATTAAATTTGTCGTTATGTGTGGTTGTTTATTTGTTGCATTATATGACTATTATATATGTTTAATATCAGCATAAACAAGTAAGCACTTAAATAGTTTAAAACAAACAAAAGACATACACCTGTTTCAAGTATTTAAATCCCACAAGTGTCATATACAAGATAGATCATTTATTTGTTACGCTTTGGGGTGGGAGGTTCTTGTAAGAATAACAAGTTGTTAAACCCTCATTTCAGATCAGGTTGTATTAGATATTGATGCTTAATTGACAGAGAAATAGATTACCTGTTTAACTTAAAAGGTGTTTAAACAATACAAAGGATTTGACAGTTTGATTGTTAGTAAATTGACTATTGCTTGAGTTTGAAAAGGTGAAGGGAAAGTTACTGATAGCTAAGTCCAGGAGAGGACATGAAGGGAGAAGGGCTGAAGGCATTCTCCTTACCCCAAGGACCTCAAAGAATTCTTCGAAGCACAAGAAGGTTTTTTTGAAAACAGTCTACTTGAATAAGCACTTTGTGAATTTTGTTGAAGTTCTTTTGTTCATTTCTATAATGACAACTTCTACAAGTGAGTTCCCAAAGTCCTCCTCGTTCACAAGATTCTTTGATGAAGACATGAAGCAAGACTTGTTCATCATGATGGATATGATGAGAGAAATGTATGAGGATGAATGGAAGAGAACCAAACTTTGAGAGCAATTGAATTCGATGAAGGAAGAGAAGCGGTTGCTTTCTGACAAGTTGCAGGAAATGGAGAGAAAACTTTATATTGCAAATATGAACCTAGAAAGGATGCATGAGTTGGAGACACATTTCCTTGTTGCCAAAGAAGCCTTATTCAAGTGTCATTTTGAAGAAGAGGTAAACAATTCTATTTTTTTTTCAATTTCCTCTAAGAATGTTTGTATCGGTTCTTTTGAAAAACATACGAGAGGCATAGGGTCCAAGTTGATGTCAAAAATGTTCTAGAAGAAAAAGGATTGGAAAAACATGCATAGGGCATTGTTGAGCCAATAATGGTTGAGGAAATGCCTAAGTATTTGGATCTTGGCTATGGAAAATCTTATGGAGAAACTTCCAAAGAAGCCATGAAGGAAATTGAAACAATTCCTATAAGGAGTTTCATTTCGTATTCTCTACCTGAAGTTTGTAAAGATTGTGTTAATGGGGAATGAAATAGTTTGGAACATAGTTTTAAAGAAGAAGGCGTTCATAATCGTTCACTTGAAAAAAAGAGTTGTGAAATCTCTAAAAGCATTGAATAGATTAACGGTCTTCCAAAGGGAGCCACTTCTTCATTCAATTCACCTCCTCATGAAGGTAACAAAGGTGAAAGAGAAAGGCATAAATCTGATTTCAATCATATTTCTTTTTATTATGTAAAGCATGCTAAATTTCCACATAAGCATTGGAAAAAAATTGCATGTTCCTTTTGTGGTTTGGATAACCATAGTGTTTCTATATGTTGGAAGAGAATGGCTACATACAAGAAACTTTTGAAGAAGAGGACGCAAGAGGCCAAAGCTCCATTGGACAAGGCAAATCAAGTTGTATAAAGGATGCACATGCATTGCACTTATTACCATAAGCAAGGGCATATTGTTGAAAAGTGTTGGACTCTGAATCCAACAATGCTTCTACGAAATTTGAAGAAGGTGGAAAGATAGAATGGCAAGAATGGAAAGGAAGTTTCCATAGTTTATGTGTTTCAGGATGATCCACATATTGATGTCAATGTGCAGTTAAAGGAAGCACCTTTGATATGGATTGGTAAGAAATGGTTAGAGTTCTTATCCAATTAAGGTTGCATGTATTTTGATTTGATGCATTTTTGGCCAATGAATGAAAGTTGCAAGGTTTTACCAAAAAGATGGAATCGAAAAGTTGAGTATGAGACTTGCTTTATTACAGAAAAATTATATTCATTTCAGTTTTGTAAGTACATGTACATATGATTGAGGATCTTGTACTTATGATTGTGCTTGAGAGAAAGTTGAATAATAGAATACATACATGAGAATGGTATGTATGAAAATAGGGATGTTGATGATTTCCTTGTAATTGAACATGTATGTGTAATTGACTTGATGGTCAATTACATGTTTCAAACATGCATGCAATGTCATGTCGACTTAGAAAATTTGATTTTGTCTCCAAGATTGAAAAGGGAGATAATGATGAAGTGTTTCACAGGAGGTGGAATTCTTTCTTTTAGGTATATGCTTGACTTGAAGAGTCAGTTGTCTGAAAAGGCATGTTTTTGTTGGCTTGTGTTTTAGTCGATAATTTGTAAATGAAAGTACTAAAATGTCACATGATAATGATTCACATGATGTGAAATTTGTTTATTTTGATGGAGCAAGAGTTTATGTTGTTTTCGACAAGATGTTAGTCAAACATACTTTCATTGATAGAAATGCTAATGTTTGTTGGGAAGATGTAATCTCACATTTGTTTGAGCTACCTTGGATCGATGATCAAGGAAGTGATGTTCAACTACCTTCTATAAAATTCTGAATGAGTTCAAGAACGACAGTTCTTAACAGGAGGACAAATGCATATAGGAAGGGAAGTGTTGACTACCTTCAAGTTTTGGTTCAAAGGCACTAGTCGTGCAAGCAATGTATGGAGGCTGAAAGAAGAGGGTGCTATTACTCTCATCTACTATACAAATCAGTATATCAGTCTTTTGGGGTCCAAAAGATTCCCAAGGGGAGGAGTGATAAGATATTGATCCAGGAGAAATGAGGTGTCGACACGTGGCAAGCTTGGAGGGCGCCACGTGGCCCTGGAATGGTTATGTAAAACTTGTTAGGGTCTGACAGAATTGACCCCGTGACCTTTGGTAAGATAGGACAACATTATACAACCTCTGTCAAACATTGTTTCTTAATAAACCATGGATGCGGTGCATATTTGTTTTGTATTGGATGGAGGGTTGTTTTATAAGTGATCAATCCACACGGCTGGTCTAATCTCTCCAGATCCAACAGTTGTCACATCGTCCACTCACCAAACCAATTAGATGATCTCAACCGATGATATGACTTGCTCAATCTAACGGTTTTCACGAGATCTCGCACAGAATCATGCACGAACGTTATCGGGTCAAGAGCGCGCCGGAAAAAGTTGTTTTCCCATGCTACGTGTTGATTGTTCAAGCTAATCACATTCTTTTGGTAAAAGACATCTTACAGCTTTTCACCCAAGCGAGAAACTTCTTCCTACTTCCTGAATACCATCCATGTGCATATTAACTGATCGCCAAATACATGTGCGATAAGGTCTTATCCTTCATGTTTGCACCCAATGTTTACAATAATAGTTACCTCCGACGGTCAGCATGGATGAGTAGATAAAATTAAGAGGATATGCTAATTTTTACTAGACATAATTGTAGTAACCAATTTAAGTGGAGTATCCCTAGAGGATATCGCATAAAAGCACTCAAAGAGCAGTTTTCGACAGAGAACAAAGAGAGCAGAGGAGAGACAAAGAAGCTCAGAGAAGTAGTGAAAGTGAAACAAGAGGTTTGCTAGGATAATTAGAGCCTTCTAATGTTGATGGTATAGTCCAGAAAAGTTGAGGAAGTCATCTTCATGGATAATTTCATCTAGGAATATTGATGTTGGAGCTTACGGGCCACAAAGGTTGGAGGCAATTGTAGAAGCTACCAATACTCATTCTCAGTGAACCGACAGTCATTCCTAACCGTCATGAGCCTTCCAAATCCATTGCAAGGATTTTCAAAAGCATTTGGAGACTTCTAAAGGCCGAGATTCTATGGGGAAGTTTCAAACAACAAATGATCAAATGATCAGTCTGTTGTTAGTCTCTGATATGTGCTGGAGATAGTAGAAGAAGTTTAAGAGATAGTTACAGAATTCTAAAGGAGTTAGTACCATTAAGAAGCTCAGGGAAGCCCAAAGCACTGATTGAAGGAATCAAGTATAAGGAAGCTTAGATTTGTTTGCAGACCAATGAAACCATGACAGGGATATAGATGGTATTCTAAACCCACTAGTTCTATTTAGTAACCTTCGAAGTTAAGTGTGGAACTTGTAAAAGAATCTTTTCCATAATCCTAAAGAGCTAATTCAAGTTAACAAAAGATCAAGGAGACGTAGCCCATGATATTTGGGTGAATTCCTAGATTAAATTTGTTGTTATGTGTGGTTGTTTACTTGTTGCATTATATGGCTATTATATATGTTTAATATGAGCAGAAACAAGTAAGCACTTAAATAGTTTAAAACAAATAGAAGACATACACCTATTTCAAGTATTTAAATTCTGTAAGTGTCATATACAAGCTAGATCATTTATTTGTTAAGATTTGAAGTGGGAGGTTAGTGTAAGTATAACAAGTTGTTAAACCCCCATTTCAGATTACATTCATAGGTGGAATTTATGCTTTAACAGACATGGTGGGGAAAGGGAGGAGTGTTCTATTATCGTTTCATCGTCACCCTTGGACGACCCTAACACGTATGCCTTAATATTTATTAACTTTTGCTCTTCCTCTGTACACACCAGAGCCTTAATATTTATTAACTTTTGCTCTTCCTCTGTACACACCAGAGCCTCTGTTATTTTTATCATATATTATGCAGTGACTTGCTTACTATGCTATGTTTTAGGTTCTCTGAGAGATGTCCTAGCACTCCAAAGGTCTTCACGGGATGCCTCGTTTGGGTTTTGGCATGGCTTCATGCTCTGGTTAACTATGACCCTACGTGTAAGTTAACGAGTTTGGTCATAGTCTATGATGGCTTGGTAAAGAGATAAACTTTCTATAGCATTTCGGAAAATCTCATAGAGGGGTTTTGGTTCCAAATTTCCTAGTACATAGAGTTGATTTAATTAGCAGTTTGTATATATTCAATTGAACGGAAATGGCTATGCCCTTAAGGCTCACTGTCATGTGGAAAGAGTTATTTTTGCGGAAAAAACTAACCTCCCTAGGAGTGTAAGACTCTCTAGTGACAAACAAGACAATTAAGAGCAATCCTTCTCTAAACATACATTATTCTATGAGAAACCAAGTGTTTTTCGATCCTACCTCAAGTCCAACGCTCGTTGTAGCAGTCCAGCCTCGCCGACCCAGATGAGCTCCTCCTTCACTTTGAAACCTGCATACACTAACAATCAAACGATTAAATAACACCTGAATATTCCATAAAACAAAGCATATTCAACATATAGACCAAGGAGTATATGAAACAATTCATTAACAACAAATCATTGAGAAGAATGGACTTATTTATATTAAGGAAACAAAAAAGAAACCATTACAACCTGAGCCTTGGTGTTTTGCAAGTTCCTCCCAGGGTCCAGCAAGAGTTTTCCTCTACTTTGACAAGCTCACCCACTTCCAAATGAAACAAGAAAGGATGGTAATCTCTCCTCACAAGTTTACAATGGAAGTCCTATTCCAGCAACATCTACCATTTGGAATGTTCAGCTTTCAACCTCCCCTCCTCTGGCCCAAAGCCTGTATTTATAGTGTTCTAGAGGAAGTTATTCAGTTCCAACATCAATGGGATACTCCCTCTTTTGGATGGGGTAGCTCCTCTCTTGATGGGATAAGTTCCTCTATCATAGGGATGCATGAACCATCTAGAGGCGCTCAATACACGTCAAACACCCTTCTAGAAAGCTCTAGAAGTGACCACAAGTAACTTTTTTAAGATGAAACTCGCGCCTTTTGACCTTTACAGGAGTACACACCCATCCCTTGACTTACACAGAGCGTACAAGTACGTCGGTACAATGAGCTTGGGATGCGTACACGCAGGCAAGGTAGAGAGAACCTGCGTACCCAGAGATAAACATGATTTTTAATGACTTTCTCTCTTTTTTGAAGTTTGACATGGAGAGGAGAGGTATAAGGCTTTGACAAGGAGGATAATATGACTATTGATGGAGCCATATTAACTGCAGATAGTCATGGTGACAAATTTCAGTGTAACAGATTGCCCCCTA
>APFE031589974.1:92169-141006 GCA_000404065.3 Pinus taeda | reverse complement strand
TCATTAATAATCGACAAGGAGAGCGTGTGGAGGTGTATGAAGAAGTGGAACAGGAGAATTCAGAGAGTACTTTCAGGACATTCTTCAGGAGCCTCCGACCTGTAGAAATCAGGCTATTCATTCTATTATGCAGCATATTCAAAAAATCATTACAGCGGACCATAACAATATGCTTCTCCAGCCAATCTCTATGCAGGAAGTGGAGGACGTTATGGCCCAACTTAAGGATGGCAAAGCACCCAGACCAAATGGCTTCACAGCCAATTTCATCCATGCTTTCTGGGAGCATATCAAAACAGAGCTTTGGGAACTCGTGGAAGAATCGAGATCGATACATTGGATCCTTCCTTCCCTCAATACGACCTTCATAGCACTAGTACCTAAGGTGGAAGAATCCAACGCACTGGATAAATATAGGCCCATCGCTCTCTGTAATGTAATCTACAAACTCATATCTAAAGTCTTGGCGAACAGGCTCAAACCTCTTCTCCCTCTCCTCATTTTGCGAGAGAAAACAGGCTATGTAGAAGGACGATGGATTCTGGACGACATCATTCTCTCACATGAAGTGATCCATTCGCTTAAGGTTCTAAAAAATCCAGGTATGATTCTCCAGTTAGATCTTTTTTAAAGATTTCGATAAACTAAGCTGAACCTATATTAATCAAATGTTATTAGCATTTGGCTTCAGTGCTACTTGGACACGTTGGCTTATGAATCTTATCTCCTCCCCCTATTTCTCCATCCTTCTTAATGGTTCTCCTTCCTTGCCATTTCGTCCCTCCTCGGGTATTCGTCAAGGCGACCCTCTCTCCCTGTTCCTTTTTGTTCTCATGGTCAAAGGACTTAGCCAGCTTCTGCATTCTGCTATCTCTTCTCATTCCTTAAAGGGAATTTCTCTTCATGGTCAACCCCGCATCTCTCACCAACAGTTTGTCGATGACAATATGCTTTTTGGCCATCCATCAATTCAAGAGGCCTCTGCCTTCAAGTCCCTGCTCAATCTCTTCTCAGAAGCTTCTCGCACCACCATCAATGCCTCCAAATCCCATCTCTTCTTCTTCCATACTCCCATTGTCACTTAGAGAAACATAGCCAGGATTTTGGGCTTCACGATAGCTGTGCTTCCTTCGAAATATCATGGAGCTCCCCTGTGTGACTCAGCCATCAAACATGCTTCCTGGAGAACCCTCCTTGACAATTTAGAAACCAGGCTCTCTTCCTGGACCTATTTCTCGCTCAACATTGTTATCAGGCTCATCCTAATCAAATCCGTTCTCCAAGCCATGCCACTGTACTTATTTTCAATATTGGCAGCCCCGAAATGGGTTCTTAAAAAAATTTGAAATCTTCAAAGAAATTTTCTTTGGGGTTCCTCAGGCCTCAACAGAAAATGGGCTCTTGTCAAATGGACTGAGGTTTATCTTCCGAAGTCAGCTGATGGGCTTGGTCAAAGGGATCCCCTTCACAGTAATAAGACCATGGACGCCCATATCTGGTGGAACTGGATCTCCAAACCACACTCTCCTTGGGCACGTCTCTGGCAAGCCAAATATGCTCCAGAAAGTCCCCTGGAGGATCTCATCCGCATTAACACGACCACCCCTGGCTCGTTAATTTGGAATGCGGGCAAGCGACATAGTGCCTTTATTCAAGCACACAACTTTTGGGAAATCCATTTGGGTACCACGGCAAGATTCTGGGAAGACTCCTAGAAACAACTTCCCAAACTCACCTCTCTCTTCCACAAACCCAAGTGGTAGGCTACTATGTAGCACAATGATGAAATCCATGTCCATCAATTTTTGCAGCAGCAATCCCCTCAAGGTTTTCAACTTTGGAGATCAGCTGGCACCTAGCAGGAGGAAACTTATGAAGAGATTGATCAAGAACTCAAACTCAAGAAAATTAAGCTCTCTGATCAGAAGGACAAAGCGCGATGGGGATATACACCCAAAGGTACGTTCACTAACAAGGAAGCATACCAACTTCTCTATCATCCCACACAGATAATAAAGGATCAACTATAGGATCAGGTTTGGCAGCCAATCATCTGGCTTAAGGTCTATACTTTCCATTGGCTATTAAGCAAACAACGGATCCTCACTTGGGACAATCTACAAAAGCGAGGATTTACTAGGCTTTCTAGATGTCCCAATTGCAATCTTCACACACAGACCATCTTGCATCTTTTGGATACCTGCCCATTAGCAGCACGACTTTGGGAGAGAACAACACAGTGCAATAGGAGAACGAGTAGACGTGTGGGAGATATTTTAAACACCTTCATGAAGTGGCCTCAGCATCCTTTCCAAAGTCTTCTACTCAATTCCCTCTAGAACCTCTTACGAAGCTTCATCTATTGGATCATCTGGATGGAGAGAAATAACAAGATATTTAAAAATCACAATTTGCCCCTTGACACCCTGTGGCTTCTTCTCAAACAAAACCTTCAAGAAACTCTAGCTCTAAGACACTGGAAAAATTCGGATTTGTCAGCTTCACCCCAGGAATGCCTCATTTTGGAAAATTGGGAACTTGACCTCACATTTGCAGCTCAAGTCAAGCCCAGCTCCTCCATCCATACTGATTCTCCCTAATTTTGATCTCCTCCTACCACCCACTCTTATAAACGGAACTTCAACGGAGCTGCTAAGGGCAATCCTGGGCTAGTTGGTTACGGTGGTATTCTTAGAGATGTTGCAGGCTCTGCTTTTCATATATATCATAGTTCGCTTGGAAGAGACACCAATAATGCTGCCGAACTTAAAGGCTTATGGAAGGGCATTTGTATAGCAGAAATATAATTTTTTTCCCTCTAGAGGTAGAAGGGGATTCCCAAATCTTAATAGAGGCAAATACTCGGATTCACTCAGGCACCTCAGCAGGAAAGATCTCTTCGAGGTGGCGGATTCTAAGCAAACTGGAGCAAATTGAAGAATGGCTCAGGGCTACCCACTGCATTAACTTCAAGCACATTCAGCGATCATCTAACAAGGTAGCAGACAGACTAGCTAATCAAGGCATCGATCAACAGTTCCCATTCTTCTCTAGTCCACTGAGCAGTTCTAATGATGCACAACTCAAATAAGACTGCACTCTTCTGGTGCAACAATATCTATCTCTCTCGGATGCGGGTGTGTAATACTGAGCTCTGTATGTGGGCGGCTTGGTGGGTTGGCGTGTGGCTTATTACCACTGCCATCTAGCCTCACGTGTCGCCAGCCTTTATGTTCTCTGCAAAACCCTTCAATGCTGCATTAATGCAACTTGTCCTTCCATACTAGCCTCCTTGTTCTTCTGTTATGGCGCCCCTCCAATTCCTCAATGCTCCTCCCCTGCGCGCGTATTGCTCCCTCATTGCCGCAGAGACTTGCTCTCGGACCAGACCAAGGATTCATTGTGCTCTAGAATGCGGTGTTGATTCACTGCCTGGATTTCACGTTTCACAATGTCGTTTCTGCACATTCACGTTCCGCTCGTCCTTTGTCTTTCTCAGTGCTCCTCTGCGTGTTGAAGCTAGGCCCCTTTCAGTCTCCCCCTGCCTTCACAGTACTGCTGCGTGTTCAGGTCCTCCTACTCTTTTCATCATGCCTAAATTGCGCCAAAGAATGGGCTGCGAGAGGGGAAGCTCCCGTGGGCGAGTTATCTGCCGACCCTCCTCCTCTACTTCGGACTCCTCGTCTTACTCCTCGGGCTTCTTCTCTGATCGCTATCTCGTTACTAGGAACGGTCATGGATGGGGTCAAGGCAGAGTGACTCAGCGGTGAGCTCTCACAATTCTCAATCTCAATCACTCGTTTTCAATTCCCCTGTACTCTCAGTAATTACTCCTTCATAGCTTCAGTCACCATTGAGGTTCAAGAGGGTACTGCTGGTCTGGTGGTCGCAACTCCATGGGTGACTATGGAGACAAGGGCGAAAGATTTTCCTAGCATTTCTCAGATTTACAACAAGCAGAATAAGGATCCTGGTGGTGGCACTGCTACCCAGGACATGCAAATTCAAGCTCGTTCGAGCGTCCCTACTAGTGGCAGTTCTTCAGGCAAAGAGGGCCATCCCTTTGAGGATGATGACCGCTACAATTATGGGTGTCGTATCATTGAAGAGTCGCCTTCCACCACTTATGAAGCTTAAACAAGTCTGCGTTTGATGGTTTTTGTTTCCGTGTTGCTCAAAGTTACGGTTACAATTGCTTAATGGATCAGATTTCAGTTTTGAACTCGGCAGCGCTTCAGTGTTTATTTGTATGGGCCCAACCAATCTGTTTTGGTCCTTGAATTACCTCTCGTCAATCTTCAGTTTTGGCATTGGCGTATTCTGTTTCTATGTACTAGTCATGGTCATGGTCCTAGAACCTCTTCTTGTGAGTCTACAACAAGTCCTTTTGGTCAGTGTTCAGCTATATAATGTGAGTATGCCGCATCTCTCGGCTAGACTTCTAGAGGTCGCTGCCTCTATGTGAAAATATTTTTTGTATCAACATAGGTGTATACAAATTCAGATTAAAAAAAAAAATTAAAAAAATAAAAAATACTAGGCTTATTTTGTTTTTAAAATTTGACTAAAATATATTAAGAACTAAGTTATTTGATGTTTGTTATGGATGGATGATTGTAGTCATTTATCATTTACTTAATTTATATCCTAAACTAGGATATAATTTTTGTTAATATATTTTATATTTATGTAGATTATTCGTTTTATGTAGATTTGAATAAGAAATCACAGATCTAAACAAGAAATGAAAATTTGGAGTAAGGATGGGTAAGCGGAGTGCTAGGTTTCTGCTATGCATAATTCGTTGCGATAGAGCTTTTGCTAGTCCCTAGTTCTCGCGGTAATCTGCGTACTGAGAATCTCATTATCCGCCGGGTGATGGTAGAGGGTTATGGATACATTGAAATATTTCTGCTGGGGCTAGATCACGCCTGTCTAGCACCAACCTCCTGTGGGGCCAGTGGAGCCGTGGCTCCCGTGAACTTCTTCCTCGAAGGGTACACTTCCACGCTAGAACTCTGTTTCATTAACCCAAATATGTCCTTACCCAGTGGTTTTCTGGCTGTATATGGCATAAAAAAAAAATCGGAGCAGATAGGTTGGTTTTGGACGGCGCGTTTATCTTCCTTCTAACAGACCATGGCTCTGCAGTCTCGGATCTATATTTAGTATTGTATCTTTCTATAGGTTTTGGCTCAGATCGGGTTAAGGAGCTAGCAGGCCTAGGGAAACTGCGACAGCTAGGTCTAATTTATTTTTCGTCCAGGCACGAGGATCAAAACACGGGGACTCTGTGGTTTTTGTAGATTGGCAGTTGCTTCTTTTACAATCTGAGGGAATGGGTTGTTGATTGTAAACGTTTGCAATTGTATAGTGGACACGATTGAAGGGAAATTTTTCCTTAGATCCGACCTAGGTTTCAGATCCCCCTGCTTGGAATTGCGTTCAGACTTGCGCTGGAAATGTTGGCCAATAGTGACAGAATTGAAGTCACGTGAAAGGAGCCGACTAAATTTTGAAATGGAGTCTATAATTGATTAAAAAAAAATCATTATTCATAAATTTTCATACGTAAAGGATAGAATCTAAGAGATTTTACATTATTTTAATGAAAAAAATGTAAGAGGATCGAATAGAAGAGATTTTACATTATTTTAATTAAAAAAAATTAGGAGAATTAGTGGAAGAATTTATGTAAGAAATGGTGTAAAAGGTTTATATAGGTTCAATTCAAGTTAACTCAAACTGAATTTTTTTGTGAAGAAAAGTCTAAACAATTTTATATGAAGTCTTATTTATGTTGAATTTTCTTCCTATTGTTTTTAAATAGGAGAAATCATATTTTTTTTTGAGTTAAATGCAATGTAATTTTAATGTTGCCTAAGTTAAAGTAGAAATTATTTTGTAGTAATGAAGTATGAAATGGTCAAGAATATATAAGTTTGGTTAAAAATGTGATTCAAAGTGAGATTATGGTAAAATTTTGATTCAAAATTAGAATTCTTGAATTTAAAGTAACTGGTTATATGAAGATTGGGTGCATTTTATGTTGAATCTTATATCTCTCTAAGTCATTGTATGTCAAGGTTCACAAGCTAAAGTAGTTGAAACTTAGACCATTCTTAAAGTCACTAGTTTGGGTGCACTTTGAGTGGTATTTGACACCCCATCATATTTAAGAAAAAATCAAACAAGCACCAAATAAAGGCTAGCCAATTCAAATGAAGCAAAGTATGGAATTGTTCGTTTTATTAAATAATTTGATAATCACAATTGAAGATAACATCATCATCCTCAACAAAAGTACTCTAAAACCAAGCAAGAATGAAACAAAGGCTAGCGAGTTCAAATGGAAAAAGGTATGGGATTTTTGGATTTATTAAATAATTTGAAAATCACAATTAAAGATAACATGATCATCCTCAACAAAATTACTCTACAGTCAATGTTAAATTGTGTAAAAGTAAAGCAGGCTCAACTTGATCTTCTTTAAAATCAGATTCAATTTCTTCAAAATGAACTTTAACAAAAGCGTCCTTAACATTCAAAACTAGTAATGGTTAATAATAACCTTCTTTTCTATGATGATGATGATTCAATTCAACAAATCACTCCTGAGTCACATAGCTATACAAATTCAAGTGCAAAAGATGATGAATTTGTACACTATGAAGATCCACTTTCCTTTTCAAGGCCAATCTTTAGATCATAGGAACAAATCCAGTGCAACAAAAATGAACATAGGTTAGGATATGACAAATATGGCAACAACTTGCATATTCTAGATTACTCAAAGCCAACCAAGTTTGGTAGTGGTGGTTATTTGGATAAAGAAACACCAAGCAACAATGAGGAGAAAAATAAATGGAAACATTGCAATTGCAGTGGTCACTAGCAAGATTAAAGATTAATTTTGAATGAATTGATCCTTGGGAATGGTCATTGACATCCAAGCTACTACATCAGTGCTACCACATAATTCAATCTCAAGCGAATACAAATATTGCACTTGAGAGTGAAAAGAAGATTGTACTCTCATGCTGAGGATAATAAAGGAAATCTCCTACACCTTAAGATGGGGGGAGGGTGATGGAGTTCAAAAATCAAGTAAATTGATCTCTCATTTCAATTGAAAAAGAGGGGAATTGATGATGAAATTGAAGATGGTTGTCACACATAAATTTTTGACTACACATTGAGATTGCTAGATGGGCATGAAAACAATTATCTTCCATGTGGCCAGTGTGACTTCAATGTTTCTATTTATGTTTCTCCTCATTCTTTCTTGATGTTTTTTTATCCAAATAACCACCATTAACAAACTTTATTAGTTTTGAATAATATGGAATATGGAAATTCCTGTTGTCTTTTTCATATCCTAACCCATGTCGATTTTTGTAGCACTAAATTTCTTACAAAGGTCTACTAATTCGCTTAAAAAGAGAAAGTGAATATTCATCATGAAGACTTAGCTATCGTACCAGGACTTATGTTTAAGGGTGGGGAATGTTGGCCTCTTACTCACAAAAAAACATTGAGTTCCAATGTGCCAATTTCATTTGGTCCACATCATGGAACTGAATCTTTATCCTAAATATGTTTCTAGAATTTCTAGATCTTATTTTCTCTCTTCCTACTTTATATGTTTGTGAGGTGTCAAAGTGAAATCATTTGAGGTGGTGTCATGAAATTATTTTATACTTGAATCATTAGAATATGAGCACATGTTGTGAGGTTAGAGGCTTTTGTTGCTAGTTTTTTGGTCACTTCTTCATGCAATTTTTTTTTTTGGATTTTATTACTCACATGAGATGGGAATGACCTAAGTAGAATGAAAAAAACACAATAACAAATCAGACTCAAATAAAGCAATTTATAAACATAAAAAATAAGTGAAATAGCTATGAAGTAGAAACCATTGATATTTGGGTCTATAAATGCATCTTACAATGGTAGAAATATATTTGTTCCAACTTCTATTGGATAAGGAAAACTACTAATACAAATATTTCACAATTTTTATTATATATCCCGCTCATCTACACTCCCACTAATAACTGAAAACTTTCTCTATTAAATAGAAACCCTACTATTAATGCATACACAAGATGACATTGAAAAAATGATAATAAACAAAGAAAAATTACACATAGATACGTTAATTACCATGCAAACCCAAACTATAAAGCCAACATTCCATGGTCTCTTAATTTGTTTTGACAATCTTTAGTTACAAAAAAAGCTACACGGTTTTGCCTTGGACAAAATAACCCTTTAAGAGTAGAAGTATAGGAAGACATGGGGAGAATTGAGGTAATGGGAAGGCTAATAGATTTTCCCTTTCATTTCACATTCCTCAATCTTTCTATCCTATTTTCATTGTATATTTCATTCAGTTATTGTCTTCTTCTCCCTTATATCATTCCACTTCATCTTGCATTCTCTTTTACATACTTCTAACCTTCCTTAATTGTCAAATTATTGTAGATGTCAAGGCTTACAATCATTGGTTTATGTTTAGATCATTTCAAATCAATGCAAAACATCATATTTTTTCCTTTTTAGTTTACTATAAACACACATGTTAACTTACATAAGAATTTCCCTTAACTCTAGTTTTGGACTCCGCCTGAATTATATCAATGAATTAGATTTCCACATCAGTCAAATTTCCATTTTATTTCATTGTGCACAAAGAGTTGTTGGCATTATTTCCATTGGTGGAAAAGGAGCAACATGAGCAACATGGTATTCCTATTATGTTTGACAGATTTGGTATGCTTGTTGATGTATGCTCAATTGATGAAGTGTTGTGATGCTTGTGAGAAAAAGATAGAATAGAGAATGTTGTAGAGGTTACTATGTAACTAAACATCAGTTGAAGAGGTGGATGACAAGGCAATATGATGCATGGATTTATGCTTATGTTGATGCTATGTTGTGAAGGATTTGTGACGATTTTTATTGAAAGGATTACATATTCTCATGTTGTTAATGAAATGTTCATTACTATAATGTTGACCATTGTTATGCTTGATTGAAAGGCCTGTCGAGCTGATTAAAAAGTTAATGTATACACAAATGAATAGGTATTGTTATGACTTAGAGGTGAATAACTTGCTTTCATATGTTGTTATTTCATTTTGAGTTGATTTCATGTTTATGATGTTGCATATATTGTTATGGAAAAGGAACAATAAGGTATGCTAGATATGCTTCAGTTAATGGCTTGGTCATTGTCGTTGCAAAGAAGTTTGGTATGCTTCTTGTGTTTGGGTGCAAGGCATGCTATATATTCTCTAAATATTGACAAAAAACATAGGAGCAAGAAAGTTTCATGCCACAATTGGTGTATACATAATTGTGTGAAGAGGTGCACTCACTTATGCTTGTGTTGATGCACTAATTATGGAAATGTAGTTGCATATATTGAGCTGGTTTGTTTTCAAAATTTTTAATTTTCAAAATATTATTGTGATGCAAGGAAAAGTTATAAGGCAAAGACAAATGAAAAGGCATGAAGAATGTTGTTATGTTTTCTTATTTTTGGATGTTATAGTTGATGATGTATTTCTAATGTATGTTTCAAAGACTATGGTTGCTATGCTTACTAATTTAATCATTAGATGTGGCTAAAAATATCATTTGGCGAAGCATTTATTTTATTTTAATATTCAAAATATCAAAATATGTCAAATGAATGAGTAGAATGCAAAGAGACAAGTATTTTCACTTCATATTCATGCTTGCAATACGAAAAACCATTAAAGTTTGTTTATAAAAAATCTGTGAGATTTCAAGGATATATGATAAGAGAGTTAGAGAATGTGAGAGTTGATTGAGGTTTTATGAATTACTTACCTATCACATATAGATCACATGTGATGTAGATTTAAGGAGATGAAAAAGCAAAGTCAAATATTAAGGTATGTAAAGTTATAGACCAGGTAAACCAACAAATTGTTTTCTTTACGTATGAGGGGATTGTACTCTCCTTTCATGTTGTAGCTTGATAAAATAATAGGTTGGAGCTTACTAAGGTAGGAGCCTCTTGCGGGTTGTAGCCATAAGAAAATTTGTGGGAGATGGAGATTCCTTACAAGTTGAAGCTTGAAAAAGAATCAAGGTACCATCCTCATGTATTTCAGAGCCTATAGAAAATTGGATGTAATAAGGGAGTAATGGTTTTCCATTACATCACAACAATAACAAAGTCATTGCATTCTCCTTTTATGGGTATCCGTTTATACTGGTGTCCATGTGTTACTTTTATGTGTTGATTTGATGATATATTTTACATATAATTGCTAGTTATATATTAAATATGTTGTTCATGAGGTGTATGGTGCCCATTTAATAGTTTATTTAATCAATGATGAGTAATCATAAATTAATGTCCATGATTGTACTAAATTGGTTTATGCCCCCTCTCAGTTTAGTAAAGTTTCCATCAATTGTTGCCATAGTAGGTTCCTTTTTTCAATGCCTAATAGTTGGAAGGTACACCTCATTAAGTCACAGACTATCAAAATGTACCCATGCTAAGTGCAAAGTTTTTCATATATCAAGAGATAAGGTGAAATATGAGTTGATAGCTTATCGACTTGTTGTATGGAAGCTAGTATGTGATGGTTACTATAAAGACTCTCCCTCTAAGCAAGAAAACCATTGGAACTCTCAATACAAATGTACAATGTTTAAAAATATTCATAAAGAGGATCTTGAGAACGTGATATATCAAAAATATGAAAAATAAATATGGCATAGATTGCAACTCATACATGAAGGAGATATTAGTAACAACAATAAAAAAGGAGAAGAAAAAGAAGAAGAAAAAGGCTTCTCAAAAGAAAACTATTTAGTTAAATGAGATCTCTCTTTGTGTGAATATACCTGACTATTGTGAAAAAAATACATATGAACATCAAGCTACACTTGACTCAGCATTGGCTGAAATAGACAGACTTGCAAATGAAACAAGAGACAAGAAGAAACTATTGTAAATATGTGATGAAAGAGAGCACGAGTACAAGAGAGATTGTTAGCCTAAATACATAACTTTAAGAGGCAAAGAGAATAAAATAACTAATGAAAAATCATATGAAGGAGGAGGTACAATGTGAGATATTAGAGGCACAAATTTCCTCAGCTAGATGTGAGCTAGATGAAAAGAACATACTTCATAGAAAACTAGAAGAGAATATTGTGTACATGAATAAATTAGAGGATAATATCAATATCAGAGGAAACCATAGACAATAATGAAACAATCCTAAAAAGACTTGTAGTATAAGGGACAAGGTGCATGATTAGCAAGGAAACAAATAAAGGAAAGAAACAGAACCAAAATGGAAAGAATGAGGTGAATAAAGCGTGCTTTTTAAAAAGGGAATCTTTCCCTGGAAATGAGTTTAGAAAATTTGGATGATCTCAAAGGAGATTATATTCTCCCTCGAATAATACCGAGTTTTTTCTTTCCATGAACCTAAAAATGTAGTAGAGGAATGTAAGAGAAAGAAAATCAAGACTAATCAACAAAATATGAGGAAAATAAAAAGGTTCCTTGAAGAAAGGAAAACGAGAAGACAATCATCCACCAGGTATACAAATAATTTATATGGTTACTATTATTTATAAAATGGATTTGGACATAAAGCTCTTGAATGTAAATTTTATACAAAGAATAATATGAGTACAGGAAGACATGCATCATTCCAAAAATTTCTTGGTCATATAAGGTGTCATTTATGCATTAACCTTGGTCACAAAACCAAAGACTAAAACCTTCCAAATACCCCAAAGAGTTTTCTACAGATGATGGAAGTTAATCAAAGAAGATCGAACTCTGAAACAATATGAAATGTAGACAAGAAAAGGCTACCCACTAATTTTAGAAAAAAGAAGAAAAATTATCAATGTGTGACTTTAAAGATAAATTGAATTTAGCATGGCCTCAAGGGGAGTTTCTCATGAAAGTAAAGAATAATATTGTAAATGTCTATGCTAGAGCAACAAGACCTGGAGGGGAGAACAACCCTTTGAAAATAGATATCGAATATGAAAAAGATGGAATATCTAAGGGGGAGACTCTACAATCATATGATCAGTAGAAAAATAATAACTCGACCACTAGGAGTAGAACTTATAAGAATCTTATAAATTATTTCTTAAAGAACTCCTAGGAATCCTAGTTTGGAAATATTATCCGATGAGATTTTTGAAAGTAAGACATACAAAGAGTGCAACATATTTGAAGCTAAGAGACCCTATGTATCATTTGATGTATTTTGGGATAGAAAGCCATGACACTGATCAATAATATGTTTGGACATCAACAGTGTGCATGGGATAGTCTTGAACTTGAGGATGTTCAAATTTTGTGGAAATTCCAACAGAAGGATTTCAAATAAAGGATTCAGGGAAAGGAAAGTTGAAGATCATGATGCGAAAATGGCCAAGTGCCAAACTTGAGCTACCACATGGATTTCAAACCTTAGATAGTGCACAAAATCTTGGAAGAGGTGCAATGGAAAAATTTATGTTGTAGGCCTCTAGGCTCCATTCCCAAACATATACCATTGAAGGCATAGAATTCAAATAGTGATTAAGTTCATGGTGTAAGATAGTTCCTATATATCGCGACCATTATAAGGTATTAATATTTTGCATGTAAGATCATAGATAAATGTGTATTTAAATAATTTGAGAAAATGGCCAAGTATGGGACTAAACATAGTGCTCTAGAATAGTGCCTCGAATGATGTGTCGAAACAATTTCAAGTTAAAATGTAGGCAAAATTTATGGGAATGACTTCTAAGCAAATAGGAAAGATCAGAAATGAAAAGAATTTTCCAATTATAGAATGCTTGGAATTAGTGCATAGAATGGATTGAATTACTATTCCTGCAAGAATTGGCATGACCAAACCTATGAGAGTTTTAGGAGAAGGATTCAGGTTAAAATTTGTGGGAAAACACTTTCAGTTGAAATTTTTGGGCAAAGGTATTTTTATAAAAGTTAAAGAAAAGAAAAAATATAATGTCCCTAATGCTTAAAAAGCCATAAACTTTGTACCTTAAAAACATGGAGCTAGTGCTTGAAAAATCAAGAGTTAGGGTGTAGAAGTTATCCCACAACACAACCTAGAAGAAAGCAACCTAAAATCTCAAGAAAAGAATTTTAGGGATAGGAATTTAGATTATGGGAAATAAACAATGTATATGAGTTTCAAAAAAATGAAACATGGTTCCCACAAAAACGGGGAAGAAGAAGAGAAAGAAAAGAATAAAGGATGAAGAAGAATCAGGCGTTTCAATAAAAGTGTTTGCGATAGAAAAATGTCACTTTTTGGCATAACTTCAACTTTTCATTCACAAAGATAATAAAACATGATGAAGAGGTAAACATGATGAAAATTTAGGGACACAACCATTGCAAAAATAAAAATCAATTACCGATATAGAGATAATAGGCTACCACTCCATACAAAAGTTTGGAATAGGAAAACAATGAACAACACAATGGTTTGTAGTCATATAATTAGGCAATTCAAGTGAGCAACACATGTGCTACATGGAACAAAGAGTTGAGTGCATGAACTATAGATGGAGTGGACGGTATGCGTTTCTTGGAGGGTGTTGGCAATCATGATTGTCATTAGAACAAAAACTGCAGGTGTTAGTCAACAATTGCATCGCTGGAGATAAGGATCCATGAGAGGCAGTTAGTCCATGTCATGAAACACATGGGGAGAGTTGGTTTATCCAATGCCCAACAATCTCCCGCCCAATGTGAGATGGGTGTGTATGGAACTTGTGACCTACGCTATGATAACACTTGTTGAGAATCACAATTTTCGTTTGACCAAAACCGGTAGGTGTTAGTCAACTATTGCATCACTAGAGATAAGGATGCATGAGAAGTGTTAGTCCATCTCACAAAACACATGAGGATCACTGGTTTATCCAATACCCAACATAGGGGGTAAGGAGTGAATTCCTATTGTTTAGGAATCAATAACAATGAAACCATGTGTTGCACGAATGTTTTGACAAGACAAAATTTAGTGATGTAGATTTGCAATTTGTTGCAGACTTGAAATTTAGGGTTGGAATGGAGCATGATTTTTTTTGGATTTGAGGAGAAGAGACATGGTTTCGACATGGATTTTTCTATGCATAAAAACTTGAGAGATAGTTGTAACAAATTTGGTAACTTATGGAGCACATGTGTGATATATCCCATAGGACAAAGGGACAAATTAAGACAGGTGACAAGGAAGGTAGAATTGACAGTAAGATTCACATGTGATAGGTTTGACAAGGACACAATGGAGGTGTCAAATAAGTAGAGACATTATTTTCTAACTGTGCGTTGAATGAATTAAAATTTCTATTTGATGAATGAATTTTATTCATTGGATTAGTTGGTGCATTATAATAAGAATTATATACCCTGATGGTGTTTCATTTACAATGCATTCTATATTAGTCAACAATAATATGAGATGTTATATATATGTGTGTCTGGGTGCATTATACATATTGTGCACTCTGTTATATGGTTATATGATCGTTGTCAATAAATGCATTAAAATGGTATTAACAAGTGATTATGTATTCTACAAATGCCCCATAGTCAAATTGATTATATGCTCAATTTGAATATCTGTTATCAAGTTTATATTGACCAACAGTTGTAACCAAGAAGAAATTATTATTGGTAGAAGAAGAAGCATTATCGGTGCATTGGTATATTGCATTCGAGAGGCAGAAGCATTATTGGTCGATATCTTGTTTGGTATACTATTGGTAATGGCAGGTCGATATATTATTGGTATTTGGTAGCATATGTTATATACGTTATGGCGTCATTATGGATGGTATAATTTTATGACAATGTTACATATTTATTGGAAGCATAATGGAAGCATTGACAACGTTGCATATTTATTGGTGCATATTATTTAGGGTGCATATTGGCAATATTCGAAACATTACGTAATTATTAGCATCATTATATATTATATTATTATATCATTGGTTTTGTTATATTATTCGCAACATTGATATTATGGTGTATTGAACTATTGGAACTGTTATATATTATATCATTGTTGGAATATATTAGTGCAAAGTTATATATTGTATGGTCATTGAATTATCAATATGTTGATGTATTATACCTTAGTGGTATATGTTTTATGGGTTATATATGGGACATTGCATGAATTTGTTGAAGATTTTTGTTAAATTAAGGTTTTGCTGCCCAATTTCACCCATGGCCATGGCTCATGATTTCCAATGCATTATTGCTACCTTGAATGTGTTTCAATACATTGTTTCCAAAGCTTTATTTGCTAACTCAAATATGTTAGTGTGAATTAATATTTGTTGAGCATTGTGTGAATGTGTTATTTTCAAGGATTGATGTGTATTGTATTATATTTAGGGTTTTGTGCCCTAAAATTATATTAATTTCCAATAAGCTATTTGTGGGAGGTCGTTGCTACTCAAAATGAGAGGAGTTGTTGTCAAAGTGAAAGGAGATGCTCGTTGTGATCTGAGCACAAAGATCCATAATTGCAATGCAAACATGGCGAATTGTGTTGCTTTCGTGTGTGCTATATGTGGTCACCACATGAGAATCCAAATTGGAACATCATATTATAAGTTCAGGTAGACAATAAATTTGTTGAGCAGAAGTTCCAAGGCTAAAATATCATCCAGTTCTCCCAAGACTAAAATTGATTCATTAAAGAAAAGTTATCAGATTTTCATTGCTTTTTTAGTTGTTAAAGAATACGTAAAGACAGATAGATTCAGAGAAATAGTTTTGAAGAAATGTGGGCTTTAGCAAGATATGTATGGAATTTATGAGAAGAAGGTAGTGAGCACTGTTAGTGAACATTTTAGTGAAGATAAAATGTCATACAACTAATAAAAACCTTGGACTGATGGTTTGCAGGCATGCTCCAATAAAGGCTACATGGATTGTTTATCCAAATACAACTAGTTTGTAGACTAATGATTGTGAATATACATATTCATGGCAGGTTCCTTGGACATAAGACAAAAGCATGTGAAAGAGATTGCAACATTTCAATGATGTTTCCTCTACCATACAACATCTCTAGACATAGGGACTATTATAGAAACACTAACTCTTTCTAATGAATTCATCACCTTTGGAAGTTTCAATAATCTTGCTAACCTAACATTGTGAGTTTTGCATGTATGGGAAAATATTTTCTGTGAAATTCCTACATAGTTATTTTTTGTTAAGTTAACAACCACCTCATTTGAATCATTGTATATGGGAATTACATGTGATACCATGGCAGGGTCTGTTCATGCTCATAATGTGGATGTAAGCCTTCCGCACCAAGTTGCTTTGACAAACTTAATTTCTAAAACTAAATATGAGTATGTGAATAAAGCATTGGAGTTGGTTTCTAGCATTCCTTTGCTCTCATAATTGACGGTGTGTCTTCAAGAAAATATGCTAATGTCCAATCTTTCTTATGGACAAAACGTTTTTCATGGTTTGAAATGAATATACAGAAAGCTATGGCACCAATATTATGAAGGGGATGTTCCTTCCCTAAGATGATGCAACATGGAAAACCTACAAGATGGGTCCATAATTATGTGAAGGGTTCCTATTGGGGACATTGGTAATGATAAAAATGGTAAAGAGATATCCCTTACAAGAACTTGGCTTTTAAATGGTGTGAATCCCACATCACTACCTATGCCCACTGTTTTCCAACCCTAAACTGAAGTTAAATGGAGAGTCCCACTTAGTGAAGCAATGAGGAAATAAATATCATTATTCATGTTTGAATATATTCATATTATGTGTCCTACAAGACCTGGTTGTGTTTATTTGAACAAATGTTAAAGCCACCAATTGAAGCCAGAATTGAATGAATTTATTTGAGTAAATGTTGGTGGAAGTTTTTCTCGTTCCAAAGATGCACATTTATTTCATTTGAGAAATGAGTACATGTTCTTTAATATATTTCCTATGATAAGTAACAGGTTTTTGGAGATACATAACATCAAGAAGGAAATTATTGTTACCCTAAGAAACATATATTTTCTTTATGAAGTATACGAAGCATTAACCTGCACTCTTATTGTATAATCTTATCGACGAATGTCATATACAAATTCATCAGTGATGTTGTAAAATACCTGAATCCTACAATGAAAAATTATGACTATTCCCGCCTATGCAAATTAGCTCATGGGTTAAAAATTCAGAAGCCCCCTCAGGAAACCCTCATCCTGGTTAATCTCCATGTCTTCTGAGCTTTCGACCTCAATTTTGATTCTGCTCCGATCGAATTATTTGTCTTTGTAATCTTTCCGCTCTGACTGAACTTCTTTATCCCAGCTCGCTCTTGACACGCTTAAGTCATTGGTTTTTATTCCTCTGTCAGGTCTCTCCTTTCCTTGCCACCTTCTTCAACATCTTGTTGTCTGTCATCCTTCTCTTTTTCCGCCTTATAGTTTTATCGCCCCCTTTCTCTTTATGATGGATTTGTTCTCCACTTCCTTTCTCCCTTATTACTTGCATGATACTCTCTTCGGTGTTTCTCGAGTTTTGATTTGAATTTCGTACCTGCTGCTCTGCATTATCATTAATTACTATGGTCAGGGAAGTGTGTCTACCGTCCTTTTGTCCTATCTTTGCTGCCGAATGCTCCTGCCTTGTCATCCCACTACGGAGCTCTACGATTTTTTGATTGCAATTATATTGTTTCATGGGAATCATTTTCAATGAGTTGTCTTAAACTTCCCATCTTGTCATCACCATTTGGTTTGTCCAACTATCATCCACTTTCCCTATTAATTCCTTGCTTCTCCAATTGGCCAAGAAATTCGCAGGTTTATTTCCTTCTCGCTTAACATGAGAGGTGGTTTTGTATTCTATACCTTTCAGTGTTTCTTCAATTTCTTGGACGAGGCTCGCCGTTCTCCTACTTTTGGCTACCTACTCCCACTGTTTCCCTTGTATTAGTTTCTTAATGGTGCTTATAAACAGGGCTGAGTTGCCTTCGATCTCTACCTTTCTATATCCATTTCTTATCGCAATTTTGAGGCCCTGATAAGCCGCCGTGAATTTCGCTTCATTATTACTCATAGTTCCTCCATGCTCTGCATAAATCCATTCTATATTTCCTTGATTGTCTCTAAAAAATCCTCCATATCCTGTTGGACTTGGATTCCCCTTTGCCGCTCCGTCGAAGTTGAGCTTGATAAACCCTTCCTGGGGCTTTCAGAAGACCGCATGACTTTGGGTAGTAATAGGTTGTTGTTGCTTTGTTTTTTGTTGAAAGACCATCCCTTGTTCTAAGTTCAACCTTCTTAGGATTTCTGCTTCTTCTTCAGAGGTTTTCCAATCTTCCTCTGTCCATACTTCTGCAAGAATGTATTCTCTGATTTGTCTCAGGGTCCTTTGCCAAACTTCTTCCGGATTTGATATTTTCTTTTGGAAAATTCTTCCATTTCTTTCCTTCCAAATATTCCACACATTGAATCCTGCCACCATGTTCTAGGCTCTTCGTACCACCGAGCTTTTAAATTTTCCTTCTCCCCAATTACACAGTTTTTATGATATCTTGTGGATTTCGTTTGATTGTTGAAAAGAGATCTCTAGTCTTATCCCATTGGTATTGAGCTACTCTGCAACCATTTAGTAAATGTTCCTGGTCTTCTCCATCTTGGTTGCAGAGACAACATCTTGATGGGCCTGAGAATCCTCTTTTTTGGATTTGGTCCCAGGTTAGTATACGTTTCCTTCCTACCAACCACACGAACATCTTTATATTTGGCCACCATTTATTTTCCCAGAGCTTTCTCCATTTCTGCTCCTCTTCCCTCTGATCTTGCTGGACTTTTATATTATACGCTTCGTTAATAGTGAAAGTTCCTTTAGTTTCTTTTCCCCATCTCAGGATATCATTACCTCCTCTGTTTTTTATTTTCCTAGATTCTAATTCCTTACTAAACAAGATTTTTTGTTCCTCCGTTGCATTCCTGTTCCAATCTTCTATTATTTTCCATTCTCTCCATTCTTCATTTTCTCTTCTGTCCAATAATCTTTGACCAAGATGATTCCTTTGTCTATCCCTATTCTGTAAATATCTTGCATTCCCTGTAGATTCACCAGTTTCTCCCTTGTTGCCATCCTTCTTCCCAAAATCTCGCTATCTGGCCCCCTCTGATTTCCCAAAATATATTTCCATCTACTATTTCTCTGTTTTGAGTGGCCAGATCCCATATATCTGATCCTCTTGGTATTTCTTGTTTCCTTAATATTTCTTCAGGTGTTGATGGCATATTATATTTTGCTGTCCATATTTCTTTCCAAAGGTCCTTTCCTCCTTGCATCCATCTCCATCTTAGTTTTTCTACTAGAACTTGATTTAGTACAGATGGGTCCCTTAGACCTAATCCACCTTTTTCTTTTGGTTTAGTTAGGCTATCCCAGGAGCAAAGTGCCCATTTCTTTTGTTTCTTAGGCCCTCCCCATAGGAATTTTCTATAAATCTCTATCAGCTTGTTGCATATCCCTTTTGGTGCTGCCATTATTGATAGTGGATATATTGGGATCGCATGTATGGTAGATTTCAGCAGTACAACTCTTGTAGCAAGTTTCAGGGAGCGAAATGACCAATTTTCTAGTCTTTTCATGATCTTTTCTATTATGGATCTCTAGTTTCCTATTCTTAAGGATGACGAGTCCAACATGGTTCCTAAATACTTTGTTGGGAGCTCCCCTTTTCTATAACCCAAGGTCCTGGTTAAGTGATTTTTGATGGGTTCCACTGTATTAAAAAAGAACGTTCTTGATTTTTCCTTATTTATCTCCATACCCGAACCTTTCATAAACACCTCTAAAATTATCCTTACCCGCCTCACCTCTTCCAGAGATACTTTACAGTATATCATGATGTCCTCCACGAACTGTTGGTGAGTGACTATAGTTTGATTGCCCCATAACCTCAGACCTTGGATTTTTCTTTCTCTTAATTCTTTTTTTGAAATATCTGCCTAATGCTTCTGCTGCTATTATGAAGTGAAAGGGGGATAAGGGATCACTCTGTCGAAGGCCTCTTGAAGCATTGAAAGTAGCAGACGGGGCTCCATTTAGTAAGATGGAAAAATTAGGTGTGGAGATCATACTTAAGACCAATTTCACCCATCTATCATAGAATCCAAAGGCTTGAAGGGTGGCTTCTAAATATTTCCAATTTAATCTATCATAGGCTTTTGACAGATCTAATTTAATCAGCATTCCTTTTTCCTTTTTCACTTTTAAGGTATGGATTACTTCCTAGGCCACCACTAATCCATCGAAAATTTGTCTTCCTTCTACGAACCCAGTTTGTTCTGGGGATATTATGTTTGGCAGGATGGATTTTAGCCTCTGGGCATCACTGATGCCACTATCTTGTAAATAACATTACATAAAGCTATAGGACGGAAGCCTTCATCTTGATCCGAGTGGGTAGTTTTAGGAATGAGAGTTAACATAGTAGAGTTTATACCTAGCCATATTCTTTGATGAATTCAAGCTTCCTCCACCACTTCTAGGAATTTTTCAGCAAGAAAATGCCATCCTTCTTGGTAGAATTCTACTGTATACCCATCTGGCCCAGGCTCTTTGTTCCTTTTCATATTCCTAATTGTTTCCTCCACTTCTTCCATAGTAATTTTCCTCATCAATGCCAAATTATGTTCTCTAGTTACCAATTTAGGGATCTCCTTGTTTATCTTTGTTATAGCCTCTGTTCTGTTTTCCTGAGTTTTATTTAGAATATTTTTGAAATGATTAACCAGTACTTTTTCTATTTCATCATGCTTAAGGATGCGCTGACGTTCTTGGTTCTTAATGGAGAAAATTTTGTTTCTTTGTCTATGTTTTATCATTGCTTTATGGAAGAACTTAGTATTCCTTTCTCCTTCTCTAAGTCATTGAACTCTTGACTTATATCTCCATAAGATCTCTTCTTGTTTCCTTCTCTCTTCTAGTTGATTTATTATAATTCCTTCTTCCTTTATTCTATCCTCCTATAAGCCTTCTAATATATCCATCTGTTGCAGCTCATTCATTCTTTGCTCTAGGATCTGTTTCTCCTTCAGTATATTTCCAAATTATTTTTTATTCCACTTTTTTATTTTTCCCCTTAGCTCTTTTAACTTGAGTTGGAAGGTATGTATTTTGTTTTACCCTTTTTGTTCGCTCTTCTTCCACCATTATTCAAGTTTCTCTATCAGCCCCTCATTTCTAAGCCAAAATGCTTCAAATCTAAAAGGTCTGTTATTAGGTCTTTGTTTGAGATCTATTTCCATCTTAATCGGCCACTGATCAGATCCTGCAACCGGTAAAATTATGGCTTCTATGAAAACATCCTCCATCATGATTTGTTTAGAAATTAAGAATCTCTCAAGTCGTGATGCAATTTGGTTAGCTCCCCCTCTTCGGTTGTTCCATGTATGATTTCCATTTATAGTTTTAATATCAACGAGTCCATGCTCCCTTATCATATCTCCAAACTGTTCCATAGTTGTATCTATTCTTCTTAGAACTCCTCTTTTCTCCTCTAAGCTTTTAATCAGGTTGAAATCCTCTCCTAATATCCACAGTTTTTCAGGGATTAGAGTCCTCATTGCTTTTAGATTTTGCAGAAAGTTTTCCCGTTCTCTTTGGGTATGCGGTCCATAAACACCCGTTATAATAACCTCCTCTATTGTTCCTATAATCTTTGCAGTTCCTGTTAGGATTCTTGGGAAACTTATCCAATTGTCTATTTGTATTTCTTCTGGGTTCCAAATTATTACCAAACCTCCCGCACTCCCAATCGCATCCTGTCCCATCATTTCATATCTATTCATGTTTCTATTCAAGATATCTCTCATTTTATCTGTACTTATTTTTGTTTCTTGTACTATCATTATGCTAGGCTTATCTTTTTTCAGTTTGTCATTAATACCTCTGCTTGCCTCTACTGTTGAGGCCTCTTATGTTCCAGCCTGTGATGATCATCTCAATAGTTTCGGGGGGGTTTGAAATACCTCTAAGAGAGGTATAACTCTTCCTGAATTCACCAACATTTCTCCTACTCCTTGAATTGTTTCACTCAGTGTTCTTCTACCTCTTTTTCTACCTCCTTTTCCAGTACTGCTCATTCCTAGATTTTGGGTTTCTTGCATCTCCATCTTCCCAAATCTTCTATCTTCTATTATTCCTTTTTTCTCTTTGTATCTTTGAAAAGCTTCTTTGTACATCTGCTTATGTTCCTCTGGAATAAATCTTTCATTGATCATCTTCCATTCTTGCAAAAGCTTCCTCATTACTTGTTCTTCTTCCTCGCCTTTTGTTTTCTGTGGATCTATTTCCATTCTTCGTTGATCCTCTTGGTTTTCTATTGATTCCTCTCTACCTTCTTGACCTTTATCTACTTGATCTACCCCTTTATCTGCATTCTCCTTTATGACCTCCATTCCTTTTCTTTCCTCATCTTCTTTCTCCTCTATTTCCACTTCTTCTTCCTGTAAGACTTGGAATTTGTTTTGGGATTCTATAGTATTGATTCCTTTTTGTTTGTCCGGCTGTGTCTTATTGTTTCCTCCTTTTTTCTTTCTCTGCAATTCCCTAAAGTTCTCATCGTCCTGTCCTGATTCCTTTGTCGTGATTCTCCTCTCATTATCTACTTCCTTTTCCTTTTCTGATAACGTGATAGGGAATTCTCGGTATAGGTGTCCATACTCATGGCATCTTCTGCAGCGAAAAGGGATATGCTCATAATCAATTGGTTGGTGTGAGATCTCGTCATGGTATTCCAACTCTATTGTGTCTGGAAGTGGCTCTGTTATATTCATATACACACAGATTCTTGCGTATGTTGTATATCTTCCCCTCTTTGTCGATTTTGCCACTTTCACAAAAGATCCTACTGCGTTCCCTATACCCGCAAGGATTTCTAGTACCAAGAATTCTATTGGTAAACCAAAGAGTCTGATCCATATTGGAACTGCTAGCATTCTTTCCTTTTCTGGGCTGTAACAGTCTACCCAATGTCTCATAAATAATATAGCATTGATCATGAAGTAATGTCCTCCCTCAAAGATCCTTTCCTTGTGTTCTAGATTGGAGAGTATTACTGTAAAACTTCGCCCCCAACTTTATCACCACATGTCCTTTTGGTTTCCCCCTTTGTTGGATCCATCTGAGAAGATCTTTCTCTGCTGGCCAGAATCCTACAAATTTACAGATAAAAGCATATTCCTTCATATAACTTCTATATTCCTCTAATCTGTTATTAGGTTTTACGAACATGGGTTTGTTCGTTGCCCTCGACAGAGATTTGCTTGTTAATCTTGTTTTCCTTTTCGATCTTGTTGCTGAAGTCTCTCCTTCGCTTGTTTTGTCTCCTTCCTTCTGTCGTTCCTTCCGTGCTTCCCCTGTTATCACTGCTTTGTAGGAGGGGATCTCTCCCCTCCCCTATGCCTTTCCATTGCTTTCCTTCAATTCTTGAACTTATTTTTACCCCCCTGGCTTCTGGTTTTTAGACTTTTCCTAATCTAGATTATGTACTCTAATCCTCTTACCCGCGTTCCGCCCTTGTCCGCTGCTCCAGCGTTCGGCACACCCTCTATCCTTCCTTCGACGAAACCCTTGACTGCAAAACCCTCATGTCCCCAACAAAGAAGGATTTCACCTTATTCATCTTTGAAGAAAATCCCCCCAAATACAATTTGATTGGAAGCTAATTGTAGGGTTTCCTTAATGTATACTACAACCACCAACGGGTGCTAGATGATCTTAGATATGACTTTCACATTAGAGCTAATGAAGTTATTCCTATATGATTAATTATGACATAAGAATGTTGATTTCAACCTTTTCAAATGGCCAATCTATGAACCTTAAGAAGATGAAGCATTGGAGGTTATGCAAAATTCTTTGTGAATGGTGTACCCATCTGAAAATATGGACAATTTTTTTTTATTCACTATACCTATTTTTCCACCCCATTCAATTGATGTCAAAGGGGGAGGTAAGTAGAGGTGTGGAAGATAAATTTATTTTAGGGAAAAAAGGGAGAGAAACAAAAGGGGGAGGTAAGTAGAGGTGTGGAAGATAAATTTATTTTAGGGAAAAAAGGGAGAGAAACACAATGTTTCCATCAATGCCAAAAGGGGAGATTGTTGCCATTGTTGTCATTGATGGAAAAAGAAAAGAAAGAGAAACAAGGAATGTCTATTATGTTTGATGACTTGGTTATGTTTGTTGATATGTGCTCAGTTGATGAGGTGTCTTTTGGCATTATAACTAATGTGTTGTGCTTGATGGAAACCTACTTGTTGATTTGTTCTTTGATCGAAAGCAACTTGATGAACATGTGAAAATGATGTGTCTACATGTGACAGAGATTTTGATCAAATGCATAGAAGTTCAAAGATAGAGAAATGATAAAGATGACTAATGTGTTAAAAGGAATAGCATTTCAAAGATGGACAAATGATAAATATTAAGTTTGAATGAGTATACGCATGTTTGGTCAACCAAGGTTAAGTATACACAAGTTCTATGAAGCAAAGTCAAGTATACATAGGTTCTATGAAGCAAAGTGGTGTACACACTCAGGTTTGGTGAATCAAAATATAGTATACATGGGTTCTATGAAGAACATCCACCTACACATGTGGGTATGAAGAAGCAAAGGTGTGTAAAGTTTCCGCACCATGGTATTGACATGTGGTATTGAGCCCAACAATGGATATTTGATCCCATCCAAGAAAATCGTCATCCTTAGTATGGTTTGGACCTATGGTATTGGATAAGGCCTAATCTATATAATGATATGAAGATCAAAGTGGTAGGTGTGTGCAAGTGATGAATGCTTTGTGAGTAGTTAGATTTAAATAAAATTTGCATGTAATGGGTGGTTGATGTTTTTCGTAATCTAAAACTAAGTAAGCACCCGAGAATTTAATGATGGATCAGATCCAATAGATCCAAGATGGCAATATTTGTTATGAGTTGATTTGATCAGTGATGATAGTGTCTTGATGTGTGATTCTTCTGTGTATGTTGAGATCTGGCTATGTTTGAAGTTTTGTGTTGTAGCAAAGGTTTGTTCCACAAATTGTAGATTTGTATGTGGGTTTTATAGCCTAAAAGGAGTGTACATACATGAGCTTGATACCCGTAAGTCGCATATATATTATGATCTATACACAAGTTTGTTTCCTGAAAAGTGTGCATACACATGGATATGCTTTGAGGAAAGTGCATACAAAAACTAGGGTTTTGATGAAAAGGATTTCTGATAAGTGTAGTCAGTCTTATTGTGTTTCTGTTGTGTGTCAGTGAGTTCTTTCTTGATGATCTGGGCTTAATAACGATGTTTTGATTAAATATTGATTAATTGAAGAAGTGATGAAGCTACTAGTTATTTATGATTGAAGTAAATGAAATCTTTGTGATTGTTTCAGAATGACGCGGTAGATATGTGCATGATTCAATATCTATTTCAGAGTGACAGTGGTTGAGTTTAAAGATTTAGTGGTTTAAGTTCTATACAACGTTATGTTTCATGAAAAGTTCATACACATTCAGGTTTCTACTATAAAGTAAGAGTATATGTTTTGATTTATGATTGATTAGGGTTTGCAACAACATAATCTAGTTTCAGTGATGATTTGTATATTGACTGGTATTCTATTTATAGTGATCTAACTGTTCTATCTTCTTAAGTTGATTTGATTTTCAGTTGATACGGCGATTGTTTGGCTCAATTGATTTAGTGATTGATTCATTGGTTGATTTAGTTTGTTCAATGATTGGTTGGTTCAATGGTTGAGTTATAGTGATTAGTTTTTCAGTTTTGTTACTTGGGTTTGGGCTTAAATGTTGGTAGTGGGTCCAGTTTGAAAATTTGATGAAGTGTGGCCTACAAGTTGTGATGTTTTGTAGTAGGTGATTGATCAGGGTTTGCAACAACATAATCTAGTTTCTTTCTGTGATGATTAGTATGTTGACTGGTATTCTAGTTACAGTGATTTAAATGTTCTATTTGTTTAAGTTGATTTGATTTTCAGTTGATTTGGTGATTGTTTGGTTTAATTTATTCAGTGATTGAGTGATTGGTTGATTTAGTTGGTTCAGTGATTGGTTGGTTCAATGGTTGAGTTATAGCGATGAGTTTTTCAGTTTTGCTACTTGGGTTTGGGCTTAAATGTTGGTAGTGTGTCTAGTTTGAAAATTTGATGAAACGTGGCCTACAAGTTGTGATGTTTTGTAGCAGGTGGATCTAGTATGAAAATTTATGAAATGTGGTCCTCGAAGGTGTTAAGGGATAGAGCCTTTAGTGAGCAAGTTGAAGCTTCATTCCAATGGTAGCTTGTAAATCAGATTAGGGGGTTGGAGCTCCTTTTGGGTCGGTGTCAGTAAACGCGATCACAGGGTGGGAGCTCCCTTCTAGTAGGAGGTGGAATATGAGTGAAGTTTGTAGCCTTTTGTAGGGGGTTCCTATGTGCTAGTATGTGTCTACCCCAGTAGAAGATTGTAAGATGTTTTTCTTTATAATGAAAAGAAGACATAGATGACATCAATGTTGGTTTTTTCCCACATTGGGTTTCCACCTTAGATCTTGGTGTACCTGTGTGTTGATTATGTGTCATGGTTTATTTTGTTCTTACTGCACATGGTTACTATTTATATAATATTGAATGAAGTATTGATCTACTGTTCTAAGATAAATTGAAGATGAATTAACTGAAATAAATAAATAAATAAATAAATAAAATAATAAATAATAAAAAATAATAATAAAAAAAATATTATATATTATATATATATAATAATAAATAAATAAATAAAATAAAAAAATTACGAGATATATGTTACTTGTTTGAATAAAAGTCGCATACATACACAGGTTCCTTTCAGTAAAGTTGCGTACAAAAATCAAGATATAAAATTGAAAAGTTTAATGATTTGAAAATATTGATTTAGCCCCCCTTGCAGTATTTTTCCCAATAGTGTTGTGATGCTTGTGAACAACAAGGTAGAATAAAGAATGTTGTAGAGATTATTATGTAATAGAGATCAATTAAAGAGGTAAAAGGCAAGGTAATGTGATTCATGGAGTTAAACTTATGTTGATGTTATGTTGTGAAGTATTTGTGATTATTTTTTATTGAATTGATTGAATATTCTTATGTTGTTAATGAAATGTTCATTACTAGACTCTTGATAATCGTAATGTTTGATGGAAAGGCATGTTGAGTTGATTAAACATTTAATGTATGCCCAAATGAATAGGTATCGTTATGCCTTGTAGCTATGTAAATTTCTTTCATATGTTTTTATTTTATTTTGAGTTGAATACATGTTGATGACGTTGCATATATTGTTATGGAAAAGGAACAATAAGGTATGCTAGATATTTTTGAGTTAATGACTTGGTTTTTATGGTTTCAAAATAACTTTATATGTTTGGTATGATTATTTTGTTTGGGTGAAAGGTATGATAGATATGATAGAATGATTAATAGTAGAAGAAAGGAGTAGCAAAGTATCATGGAACATTTGGTGTATGGAAAATTGTGTGAAGAGGTGCATTGAGTTATGCTTATGTTGATGCACTGGCTATGGAAATGTAGTTGTGTAGATTAAGCTAGTTTCTTATAAGATAATTTCATGTTGCAAATATTGTTGTGATGAAAGGAAAATGTATAAAGAAAAGACAGTGGAAAATGTGTCAATAATGTTGTTATGCTTTTGACATTCTCATGTTATAGTTGTGCTGTAGTGACTATAACCACCCTCCAAATTTTTTCCTCACATCCAAATTTTAGATCCTACCTTTGATCCTACAATCAATCATCCTTGGTAACTTGTTGGTAAGCTAATGATCTCAAGCTTCACCTCCTCGATCTTAAGAGTTGTTCATGTTCTCACCATTATGTAGCCTGTGTCACCTTTGGGCATAGGGGTTGTGGTTTGGAATACAAAGGGAATGTTGTTTTTCTTCAAGGGAATTGTGTGCGTATGAGTGCTTGTCATCACATAGACATGTTTCACACTCACTTCATGCACTCTTGTCACAAAGGTTGTTGCATCAAGAAAAGTATGTCTTATGCATTTTAGATGGTCAAAATTGTGTCACTAAGTGTTCGTGTGTGATCACAGTCATCTCTTATCGATGCGCACATATGTTTCATTCATCTCAAACTTAGTCATTTCCGAAACGCCCTAGCCTCATCTAGCTTCTTGGAACTTTTAACTTTGCTTTTGCAACCATCAAGATTCCTCCCTTGCTTGTTGAAACCCCACAGTGTGCAAAGAGCCCAACATCCCTTGGAATCCAAAAGTGCATAGTTCTTTCCTCTAGTGTCCTTCCCCATCCAGAACCCACTATCAATAGAAATTATGTAATATTGTCCCTCAACTGCTCAATCTAGCTTGCACCCAGAAACTGTGTAGTATTAACTCTTAGCTTCCCAAGAAACACTTCTTTAAGAAATTGCGTAGAGGAGCCATCCCAGGACCCCCATTCTGTGGTAGTGTCTTGTTCCTAAAAACTATGCAGTGTTGTCCAAGATGCCCTATCTGTCTTGCATTTAGAAACTGCACAAATGGGCCTCCCATGCCCTCATCCCGACAACATTCACTTCTCCCTGAAATCATGGTGATTCATCGCTCAGTGACAACAGGAAATGGTGACATGCTGAGATCACTCCCAAGGATTTGGGGAGAAGAACCAAGAGATGCATGATCATCTTGAGGGTAATCTTGGTAAGTAAAGAACACCTTTCAATGTACACCTCTTAGTTGAGTTTCCTCATCATTGTTATATCATCCTGTCCTTGATAACACGCATGTGCACAAACAAAAGAATTCATTTCAAATGTTTCCTCTACATGTCTTGCTTCCTTTTCACTTGTTTGACCAACTGTCATCTTGGGCATGTTGATTGTTATGTCATACTTGCGACCTTGTTCTAGAGATATTGAAGTCTTGTGTTTGAGTTGTGTTCGCTATGTAAACATCTATGGAACTCACAAAAGATGTTGTAAGAATTTTTTCTTAAGTATTGTCATGGTCATCCCAAGGTTTATCCAAAATGTCGCACTTGTCGCTTTCATCATTAGATAGTCTCGCACAGAGTCACACCAAGCATATGTTGTCTTGTTAGTTCGAGATGTCTTATCATCAAGTCATGTTGAGTGCGTGCTCATAAGGCCATGTATAAATGAGTTCACTCACTCACAAACTTAACCATTTTCTCGAAATTCTATCGACCGGACCACCCTCCATCAGCTAGACTTCCACTGATCTGCGTTGTGTAGTCTCACCCCTCAGTGACCAAGAACTATTGCATAGAACTACGTAGAGCATGAGGCTACCCCTAAGGAAATCTGCACTACTCAATACTGGAATCAACCTGGTTGATTATCACCCAGAACATAACAAAATTTTCCCAAGAATCCATCTCAATCTGCATTGCCCGCAATCCAATCCATAAAGGCTCTCATTGGTCAACTAGAGAATTTGACTAGGGAGTGACCCCAGGATTCACTACCCAAAAAATTACGTAGAAGCTGTTAACATGCCTGTATCCACTAACTAAATAAATTACACAAAAAAAGGTACATGCACCTGCTTCCTATTACTATATTGTCTTTGAAAATTGAGTAGTCCTATCAGTTAGCCCCCCTACAAACGATCTGGTGCTCCTCTTGAAAACTGTGCAACTTTATTGGGTTGTCCACCTATTGCATGACACCCCACTCAACCCGGAAATGGCACATACATGTTAAACATGACTTCCTTCCAATTCTGCATAGTTTTGGCCAACAAGTTCCCGCAACTTGCTCCTAGCCTCCCCTAAAAATCTACATATTTTTCATTGCCAATTTCACTTGCTGCCCGCACTCCCATCCCAGGAGAAATTGCATAGCTATACCTCTGAGCTGAGCGAGCTCCTGTAGTATGTCATTGTTGTTATAGAATGCTCCTCCCAACCTTCGAGTGACCTTTGTGCAATTTATCTTGACAGTACCTCGGAGCCTCAGATATTGGCTTGACATGTTCTTTGCATCATTTCAGAGCCTTGTCCTCTCTCCCAGTCACTTGCATCCGGAAATGAAAGATAATGAATCATGGTAGACTAGGGGATTTCTATATTTGATGTTATCTCGTTATGAGTGATTTCATAAACAAGAACATGGATGAGACATGGCACGACGATGAACAGTATGAACAAGGATCACATTGTAGAAGACTTTCTCCGAGTTCGATGATCAAATGTAGCATACCAAGTAGAAAGTGAAGGAGACACATCCACATGCATGAACCATCAAGTGAACACCGAAACCATTGAATACTCTGCACACTTTTCCACACAGAGGTGAAGCTATGGTACACCAAAGGCACAATTATCACTCAGCAACACACCAACTGAACACGAACAACATAATCAACATGTGCATACCAGTAGTGTCATGTCGAGTTGTGTCATGAGTCGCCTTAGCCACATCACTACTTTGGGTGATAACTATGTAATCAATTTAATGTAACATGTAAGTCCAAGAGACCCACGGATTAAGTCAAATACTGATGTAAGTCGAAAAATCATGAGGGAAGCCGAATAATCACAAGGGTCAGTTTTGCCCTTGGCTATATATACACCTAATTTATACATCGAATAGAGTTTTCACCTTAGCTTCTCCCAGATAACGTTGAGTGTCTATAGTATTCCCTTTGGGGAGTGAGTAGTGGCTCCAATGCCCCACTATCGGGTTTAGTGATGTAATAGTGTACGTATGTGTCTTGGAACTTTCGCTTAATTCAGAAGCCTGTTAACTGGCCATCATGTTTTCACACATGTATTGTATTCATTTGTAAGACTATTCTCTCGATGCTTGTAATGCATTTTTCTTTAACCTGTATTAAGATAGTTGAACTATTTCAGTTTTTTTAGTACATATGTTGTTCTAAATGTGGTGTATCGTTTGTTAACTATGTCTTGCTCATGTGGACTATTCTGTTGGGTGTTATACATTCTATCTATTCACTTTGAGTTTGTGACTACCGCATCTGTGTGAACTACTCTGCGAGGAGATGCGCATGTCCTGCTATGTTGTGTGTCTCTAAAAGAGTTGGTATTGTTCCCTTTCGACTTGAGAATCACTCTGACCTCTCCCTCTGCAGTGAAATAACCTTGACACAAGCGACACTAAGCACTCACCAAACATGTGAACCTCGTTCTTCAAATACTAAGTAAACCACTCTCATGTGCTGACAAGTAAGAGTTAAGGCATATCATTAAGATAATGGCAACCAGGACGTCATACCCGATGGGACTCCTACACCAAATGATGTGAGGACTAGTTGGGACTTCATACTAGGGAGATCCCCTGAATGTTGGTAGGTCCATCACCATCAACATTTCGAGTGCTAGAAGGAGGGCCACATTACAAGATGAGTCCTCACAATCTATTTTGAATCTACGCATACTTGTCATGAATAAACACAAAATTTCTCTTCCAGAGTGTATGTCTTATGGAAACGTCTTTAAAATCTCAGAAGTTCTCTGTAATAAGTTGCCACGTAAAAAATACGATGGTGGAGGTGAAGTAGCCATGGCTAGAAATGGGGTTGGCGTTGTAGGCTCCTATGAAGGCATGGAATAATTGAAGATTACATGACCTGTGCATTGTTCACATACACGCTTTGAAGGCACCCGCTGCATAGGTGTGGCACGCTTCCCAAAAATTATTTAGTATCTCCCTCATCTAGTCATAGAGAAAGGCTATGATTTCAATCATTTTGACTGTAAAGAACTCAATAAAGAAATTCTGAAATTACGGAAAGCACTTGATGAATCCATTGAGCCATTTCACACATGTTCTTGTAATCTTGCATACCGATTTCCTAGAGATGAAATTGGTTGGGAATTTCTTGATGGAATATTTAAGTATCTTGTTTATATATTCAAAAATCCGCAATTCTTAGAATCATTCGAATACATATGATCATACCTTGGTGTTATAGCTACCAAATCTAATATGGATGAGATCGCTATCACAAGTGATTTTCTGTCATCTTCTCATCAAACCTCTCTAGCTTTGTAGTGTGATGTGGGAGAAGGTGCACGCACATCTGTTGAACTGTCACATTCTCCCACCCCACCCACTCTTGATATATGCAAAGATTTGGCTTGAAATCCTATTGGTTGTCATATGGATTTGTTCCCTCAACCTCCCTCTCCACGTTCTGCTAACCCTTCGGATTGTACTGTCTAGTGTTCTTGCATTCCAGACTCCACACATGTTGTGAATGAGGATCAAGTTGTCGACAAAGTTGATGTTGTGAAGAAACCCTGCTCTATTATTCATGATGAGTGTGTGTGGGAATTTGAAGAAGAAATCATGGTGAAGGATGATTGCCTTCCATCTGCACTTCATCCGCTCTATCTTGACATCTCTTGTGGTTCTTCCACTCTTAATTTTCCATGTGAAAATTCATCTCTAGATGTTTCTACATCTGATCATTTACAGGACACACCAGATGTCATACTACCATTGTAGAGAGGACACATCTTCCTCTGAATATCTTTCCCATTGGTCATCTTTCATTTTTGAAAACATAGAGGGTGAAATTCCTTGTTTTGTATCAACCCCTCTGCATGATTCATTAAATCATGAGGATGCCGATGAGCATATCGAACCTTCTGATCATGGTTGTTGTGATCTATGTACTTCCTCGTTGCATCGCGATGTTAATTCACTCACTATTAATATTCCTAAGCCACTAGTTTCCAATGATCTATCTATTGACGAAGTGGAAACCACATAGGCTATCAAGGCAATTCAACCTAGGATGATGGTTATGTCAGGCCTTCGTTGTCGTGAGGTTAGCTCCACTTCTCATCAGAAAATTTCTGAAAGACCCAATGCTCCTCATCACTCATCTATATGCATTGAAGATCAACCCAACACACATATTTCACTTCCTCCACTCAAATAACATGATCCCATCCCTCATGCATTAGAGGAATCATACACATCAAGCACACTTGAAATGTGCAACTTGTCTCTCTCTCTCATGTTTTCTTGTCTATCACACTCAAGAGACTGTGCATGCTTATCATCTTCACACAGTCTATCACATCACCATGTTAAGTTCACAGAATGTCTGTCTTGTGCATTCACTCTATTCTTTTTTATGGGTGCTTTAGCACTCAAAGCATGTTGGTATTCATTCATTTATCATTCTTGTTCACTAGTTTACATGCATATCTTTATTGTTTATCATGCCTTTGCCAACATGCGCTAGCCAATTCCCTAGTGGTTGAATCGGAAATATCACTTCACGTGACTAGGCCCATGCATTGTTTAGTGTAGGAGTAGGAGTAGTGTTTTTATTCATGTTTTTCTTTGCTTCCTAGCTTTCATGTTTTCTTTTCTTGCTTACCTGGTTTGGTTTTCTTTCTTGCTTGATTTTCTTACTTGTTTTTCTTTCACTTTAATTCTTCTTTTTTCTTTTTTCTTTCTTTTCTTGCTTGTACCCATAGGTTATCCTCTCATGAAACCATCTTTGGCTCTCGAGACAAGTCAGAGAAATCTAAGAGGACTTGTATAACTATAAACATCTGGTTATCTATTGTCCCGTCCTTTTATGAAGAGCTTGTTATCCTTAGTTCAAGATGCCTTGATGGAAAATACATTTCATTCAGAGTGAGACTTGGTGAAAACACAACGCTTGCACTGTTAACTAGTACCACCTACTCTAATTGCTTCTTTTGGGTTAACCATTTTTAGCTCATTCAAGTAGAGTAAAGTGAGGGGGAAACCTTAAAAAGTATGTCACAAGTATATATAACATACTTTGCTGAAGTAACAACCTCTTTTTCTCTCCATAATTCAGGATCCCTCTTTCGCCTCTAAAATAAATAAGTGTATGTGCATAGTTCTTTGAAGAATTAAAAAAAAAATGCAAAATGAATAAGGTGAAAGATGAGAAAGGCTTCCTACGTAGAGAGGTGATGCAAGTAACTCCATCAATGTATTGACTAGACTCAGTAGCAGCGGAGCGATGCTTGAGTTCTTGCATGACTCCATCAGGGTACTGTCGAGGTCTACTGGCAGTGGAGCCACACTAGAGATGAAGCTTAAACTATGACAGTTATATTACTTGTGCATCAGTATACCCCTCATCCCCAATCCAAACATCTAAGTTGACTTGGCTTCGAATGTGTATTGATCGATCAGGAAAATGGTAGGGACTACATCCTTCACACAAGCTAGTGTGGAAGCCATCATGATCAAAGAATTGAACAATAATTCCAGAAATTTTATGCTTTCTTTTCATGAAACAAGTTCCATACAGAGAGATGCAATTCTACGAATGTGTTGCCAATGTTGTAGCAACTACAACCACACTCCAAAATTTTAGCTTGCATCAAAATTTCAAAGCCTACCTTAGATCCTACGATTGATTTTCCTTGGTTGCTTGTTGGTAAGATGATGATCTCAATCATCCCCTCCTCGATGTTAAGAGTTGTTCATGTTCTCACCTTTATGCATCATGTGTCACCATTGGGCATAGGGCTTGTGGTTTTGCATACAAATGGAATGTTGTTTTTTCTTCAAGGGAATTGTGTGTGTATGAGTGGTTGTCATCACATAGACATTTTCACACTCACTGCATGCACTCTTGTCACGAAGGTTGTTGCATAAATAAAAGTATGTATTATGCATTATGGATGGTCTACATTGTGTCACTATGTGCTCTTGTGTGATTGCAATCAAGTCTTATCGATGTGCACATATGTTTCATTGATCTCGCACTTAGCCATTTTCCAAATAAGCTAGCCTCATCTAGCTTCCCAGAAATTTTTAGTTTTCTTCTATAACCATCAAGCTTCCTCCGCTGCCTATTGAAACCCTACAGTGCGAAGAGACCCCAACATCCCTTGGTATCCAAAAATTGCAATGGTTTCCTCCAGTGCCCTTCCCTAGATGGAAACCACTTTCAACATAAATTGCGTAGTATTGTCCCTCAACTCCTTGGTTTTCTTTTCACCTAGAAACTATGTAGTCTTTCCTCTTAGTTGCTCGAGAATTACTACTCCAAAAAGTTTCACAGAGATGCCCTCCCAGGACCCCCATCCTACATCAGTGTCCTGTGCCTCAAAACTACACAGTGTTGTCCAAGGTACCATGTCTTCCTTGCATTCAAAAACTACACAAATGGGCCTCTGATGGCCTCATCCCAACAGCGGTCACTTCTCACTAAAACCATGTTCATCCCTCGCTCAGTGACTACAGGAAAAGGTGTCATGCGGAGGTCACTCCCCAAGGAGTTGAGGAGAAGGACTGAGAGATCGAGTAATGAAAAAATATCAAGACTGCATGCAAACTCCATCGAGTGCATGATCATCTCGAAGGTAAGTATGGTAAGTAAAGAACACCTTTTGAAGTAAACCTCTTAGTTGAGCTTGCAGGACTTCTTGTTCATTTCATATCATCCTATCCTCGGTAACATGCATGCGCACAAACACAAAAAGTCATTTCACGTGTTTCCTCTACATGTCTTGCCTCCTTCTCACTTGTTTGACCAACTGTCATCTTTGGCAGTTTGATTGCTATGTCATAATTGTGACCTTGTTTTGGTGATGTTGAAGTTTTGTCTTTGAGTTGTGTTTGCTATGTAAGCATCTATCACACTCACACATGATGTTGTAAGCACTGTCATACAAGTTTTGTCATAGTCATCCAAATTTCTATCTGAAATCTCACACTTGTTTCTTTCATCATTAGACAATACCACAATTAGTCACACTGAGCATATATTGTTTTATTGGTGCGAGATGTCTTCTCAACAAGTCATGTTAAGTGTATGTTCACAAGGTCATGTATACACGAGTTCACTCCCTTACAAACTTAACCATTTTCCCGAAATTCTGTCGACTGGACCACCCTCTATCAATTGGGCCTCCACTAAGCTACACTGTGTAGTCTCAATGCTTAGTGACAAAGCACTATTACCTAGAACTACGCAGAGCTTGAGGTTGTCTGCATTGCGTAATCCTAGAATTGACCTAGATGACTGTCACCCAGAAAAACACAAAATGTTCCCAAGAATCCATCTCAATATGTCCTACTCGTAAGCAAATCCATTAAGCCTCTTGCTTATCAACTAAAGAGTGTGACTCGGCATTGACCTGAGGCTTCACTCCTCCCAAAAAATTGTGCAAAAGCTGTTAGCATGCCTTCCTCCGCTGACTGAAGGAATTGTGCATACAATATGGATAGGCAGCTACTCACTTTCACTGCACTATCTCTAAAAATTATGTAGTTCTATAGGTGAGTCCCCCTTCCAGCCGGTCTGCTACTCCTCCTTAAAATTACGTAGTTTTCCTGGATTGTCCAATAGCTTCTTGACACCTTTCTTATCCTAGAAACTATGCATACATGTTGAGCATGATTGCCTTCCAGTTTTGCGTAGTTTTGTCCAGCAAGCTCCTGCAGCCCACTCACAGCCTCCCATGAAAATCTACACAGTTTTCATTGGTAGTTTCCTCTGCTACTTGCACTCTGTTCCCAAGAAAAATTGCTAAGTTCTACCTCCTAGCTTAGCTGGATCTCTTAGAATTTCACTATTGTTCTGGACTTCTCATCCTAGCCTCATAGTGACCTTTGCACACTTTATTTTGACAATCCCCCGAAGCCTCGCATCCCAGCTTAACATTTACTCTACACAGTTTCAGAACCTTGTCCACTCTCGTAGTCACAAACACCTAAAAATGAGAGATAATGTATCATGGTAGACTAGGGTATTTATGGATTTGATGTCATCTCATCATTAGTGATTGTAGAAATAGGTACATGGATAAGACATAGTGTGATGAGAAATGGGATGAACAAGAAGCACATGCAAGAATACTTGCTCACAGTTGGACGAGCACATGAAGCATACCAAGTAGCAAGCGAAGGAGACACATGCACATGCATGAACCATAAATAGAACACCAAGACCAGTGAAGACTCCATGCACTTTTGCATACAGAGGAGAAGCTTTGGTACACAAAAACACACTCATCACTCAGTAGCACAACAACTCACCATGAACAACACAGCCAGCATGTGCATACTAGCAGTGTCACGCCAAGTTGTGTCATGAGTCACCTCAGCCACATCACTACTTTGGGTCATAATTGTGTAATCAATGTAATGTAACGTGAAACGCCAAGAGACCCATAGATGAATTCAAAGAGTCATGTATGTCAAACAGTCTTCAAGGAAGTTGAACAGTCACAAGGATCAGTTTCACCCTTGGCTATATATACCCCTCATTTGTACATGCAAAGACTTTTCACCTTGGCTGCTCCGATATAGCCTTGAGAGTGTGTAGTATTTTCTTTGAGGACTGAGCATGGATCCAATGCCCTACTATCGGGTTAGTGATGTAATGGTGTACATATGTGTCTTGGAAGTTTTTCTTATTTCAGAAGATTGTTTATAGGCCAAGACATTTTCACACATGTACTATATAGTAAGACTATTCTTTGGATGGTTATAATGCATGTTGTTTTAGCTTAGATTAAGATATTTGAACTATTTTAGTTGTTTAAGTACATATGTTGTTGGAAATGTGTTGTATCAGTTGTTAATGTTGTCTCTCTTGTGTGGACTATTCTGTCGAACACTCAACATATTCATTCTTGTAAACTTATTATAACGATCCTTGAACTCATGTTGACTATTCCGCTAGGCGTTGTATGTTCTATCTATTCACTTTATGTTTGTGAATGACGCATCTATGTGGACTAATCCACCGGGATTTGTACATGTCCTATAGTGTTGTATGTCTCTAATAGATTTTGAACTATTCCCTTTCAACTTGAGACTCCCTCTCATCCTCTCCCTCTATAGTGAAAGAACCTTGACACAAGCAACACTAAGCACATACTAGGCATGCGAACCTCACTGTTTAAAGACTAAGTAAACCAATCTCATGTGCTAACAAGAAAGAGCTAAGGCATATCTTTAAGATAATGGAAACTGGTCCATCATACTGGATGGGAACCCTACAACAAACGATGTGAGGTCTAGTTGGGAATTCATACTAGGGATATCCCCTGATTTTTGGTGGCTCCATCACCGATAACAATTTGCTTATGTATTGATAATTTATGTTGCAAAAGATATGGTTTCTATGCTTGTTGATTTAATCACTACATATGGCTAAAATAATATTTGGTGAAGAATTTATTTTATTTTAATATTCAAAACTTCAAAAGGTGTGAAAGGAATGGGTGGAATTCAAAAAGACAAGTCTTCTCACTTCCTATTCATGTTTGGAATACCAATAACCATCAAATCATGTTTATAAAAATGTGTGAGGTTGCAAGGCTATATGATTAGAGAGTTAGATAATGTGAGAGTTGACTAAGTTCTTATAAATTTGTTACTTGGCACATATAGAGAAGATGTGATGCATATTTTAGGAGATAAAGAATCATAGTCAGAGATGAATTTATGAAAAATTATAGACCAACTAAATCCACACATTTTTTCCTTGTGTATGAAGGGATTGTAGTATATGTTCAAGTTGCAACTTGATAAAATAATAGGTTGAAGCTTATTGAGGCAGGAGTCTCGTGTGGGTTGTAACTTGCAAACAATTGTGGAAATGGGGGCTCCCTTGAAAGTTGAAGCTTGCAAAAGAACCAAGGTAGTAACCTCCCATAGGTTGGACACTAAAAAAGATTAGATGTAATAACAGAGTAGGAGTTTTCATTTTCATCACAACAATAAAATAATTCATGGTTTTCTCGCCCTTTATGGGTTTCCACTTATGTTTGGTGTCCATGTGTTACTTTTATGTGTTTATTTGATGATATGGTTTACATATTACATGTTGGTTATATATCAAATATGTTTCCTATAAGGTGTATCCTAGCCATTTAATAGTTCAGTTACAATGATAGGTAATTAGAATTTAATGTCCATGAATGTAATAAACTAATTCACCCCCCTCCATCTCAATTTTGTCAAGTTTCCCTCAGGAGTGATAAAAGACAAAGCATGTGGAAAATATCTTAATTCTTAAAGGGTTCCTATATATTTACTTTGGTTTTCGTTCAGGGTTTTCTTTACAAAATTCTAGAATTCAACTTTTTTTTCTCATTTTACATTACAAATGTTGCAAGCATTTCATCCTTCATCTATAATAACTAGTTGAGTGGACCTCACTTCTCTCCATGTAAATACAATACACACTGATAAACACCACACTTCACAATGCTCATGTAGATGAAGATAGAAAAGAAAATTATCTTTCACATAGCCAAATCTGTCAGAATGTTGGCATCTGACAATCTAATGTCAAGGAGGAAGAGGAGTAGATGAATATGAGTTGTCTTTAAGAAATCCATCACTCTAAAATTTGATGGGTTTTGAATAATATAGAGTATGAAATGGCTCCTCCTTGTCTTATCCAAGACCTATTCTATGCTTTTTGATTGACAAGCTCTTGCCAAGCTTTGGTGATTAGCTTGGGAAGTGTAGGTTGAATTTCCACATCTGCATGAAAATATGCTCTTGAAATGGGCGCATGATGAAAGTCAGCGTCAATGTCAGTTATTTTATCAATATTTGATGGCTAATGGTAGGAAAATTAACACTCAAGAAGGGGGTTGTTTTGAACAAAAACAAGTTTAGAATGATGACTATGTTGTTTTATCTCTTGTTGCTATAACTAAGATTCAAGTTTCAAAAAAAACATTTTTTCATGTGTATTTTGGACACAGGTCTAAATGTCAAAGAGAGATTCTTTACAGATGTTTACCATCCCATCAACATTAGAATACATTATAGTATTCAACAACTCCAATGCATCATCAAATATACCCATTTTCTCCAACCTCATTATTAATATCTTAGGCTAGAAATTGAAAAGACTTGTTGGACTATTGTTGCAACTTACAACTTTCTAAATGTTGCTACACAATTTGTTCAGTGAATCTTGTTAAAAAAAAAGATGAATATGCAATGAAATTCAATGCATCAACCAACATAATAGACTAATGTATATAACAACACAATCCTCAAATATGAACTAACACACACACACACACACACACACACACACACACACACGCACACATATCATGAATTCAACATATCAAAGATAATGCAACAAACACACCAATGCATTACTCAATGCAAGGAGAAATACACCCTTTTGAACCAACACAATAGTATACATGAGTTTCAATGCTCCATTCCTAATAAAGGATGTTGTTTAAGAAACAAATGGATAAACTAGTGTTCATGTTAATATATCAGTTTTGAAATACATTTTAGAGTCCATACAATGATGAATTTCAACACATAATCATTATAATACATATTGATTTATCACAAAGAAATAACAAAACACCATTTCAATGAGACAAGATGAACCAACCCATGACATATCTAATTCAACACATAAAATTTCATGGACACAGATGTATAAATTACTCATTGTTCACTTCATTCAATAGAAAGATTCAACTAACATTCATTTGTAAAACTCCAATCAATGCATATGCAATATGTTTAAATAATATTAAGGGACACAACAACACCACATTCAGGTTCATCTTTCAATATAATACGAAGCAATATGAATTGACTCACAAAATTCTAGAGAGAGTATACATGGTTGTTGTGGCCAATTGACCTCTTACGTCCACGACACATAAAATAAAACCAAGATGCTCTCCAACCAATGTAAAAAGAAAAATGCTTCAAATAAATGCGCAAAGAATATACACTAACAATTTCAACTTCATAGATTGTTGTCAATGCTAAAGGGGTTATTGTATTAGTAGTTATAGTAGCAAAAACAAGTGAAGGGTTAATGACCATTAGAAAATGGTGAAACTATCTTTAAAGCATTAAAATTAGCATAGGGAATATTTTTAGGTGGTTGTGCGTCAAACGACCTCCAACTTTATATATCCCTCTATCTATACATTTTATATTTCTTCTCACAATAGTTCATTTCTTTTAGAATATTACTTTTTCCTGCAATGATTCTAATTCTAACATACACTGATAAACAACGAATAACTAGAGAATTACACAAATAATGATAACTAGGGATAGGATATACCATATTAATGGTAGGTTTTCTAATAGGTACCAGAGTCTATCCGTAATGGCAGAGATAAGTTCACTAAGGTAATTCATACCCAGAAATAAGTAGATCAATTAAGACAACAATGCGACACTCAAGCCAATGGCAATGCAACAAAATTCCTACCTTGAGAAAGCCATAGTGTAGGAATCTCAGACCTATAGACCTTATGCTTTGATACAAAGTTAGACAACACCAAATAATGGACAAGATATGAAATATGAAACATTGGATTCATTCTATTCACAATGATATGCATATTAAAACATTTTCCATGATCATTCGAATCATCTTCCAAGGTCCCTTGGACTCTAATGACTCTCCATATTCCACACCTAAAACCCTTAGTAGATTAGGCATTTGACATATTCAAATACACACATCATTAAAGCATATAAATAATTTAGTAAAATATTTTACTTGGGTTAAAACAAATATATTATAAAATGGAATCTAAATCCATATGGTTTAACGAAGTATAATATAACAAGATCACTCCTCAGATGGGGTGTTATAGGAGTAACATGTTGGTGGCACGGAGTGTATGGCATCCATCCCCATAGAACATACCATTAAAGGGACATGTCCATGTTCCATCCCCATCACCCACCATCATCGTCAATGAGACAATCATTCATGAGCATAGTTAGTAGTCTGGACATGCAATGGTTCTCCCTCAAGAAATACGAGGTGGTTGGAAAACATAAAGTGTATTTTAGGCACATCAATGAAAAGTCACATAGTATATTTTCAATGAAAGTGAAATAAGTAAAATATAGGTTTCCATGCATAAACCTCATTATTCATAGGCATGGTCATTAATTTAGCTCAATGGGTTATCTCAACCCGACGAATAACATATTATGGAACTCTAAGGCATTTAGAAGACCTTAAATGGATCTCCATGGCTCTTCCCTCCTTTTTCTATCTCTTCATGTGGGAATTATCCCTTTTCCTCCTTCAATTTTAAGGGTTTTATTTTATGTTTTTCTTATTTTATTTCTTTCTCCCTCGTCTTGTCCCCTTGCCATTGAAATTTTACTTCTCCCCCATCGAGGCTAGCAGCCTTGTTTAATCATTGGTTTAGCCTTCCTCTCACCTTACTAGGTCAATGGCTCTAGTTTGTTTTAGTGGTGCTAGCTTCATCGTTCTTTGGATACCTCTTTATCCCTGACCCTAGCACTTTCTTCTTCTGAGGTTCCCTTTGTCACCATGTTATAGACTTTGATTCCTTCTCATCCCTACTTTCCATTCACTTCTTTCACAATAGCTCATAGGTGATTATTAGTTTGAAATATACCATCAAAGCGCTTGGAGACATTAGGGTGAAAATTGATTTCATGATCATGGATTATTCCTTCTCTATTTTGGATAGTAGTCCTTTTCAATCATTGATTTGGTATTCCCTTTTCCTTGCTAGGTTGATGGCTCTAGCTTTTTTTACTACTATTGGCTTCATCCTTCTTTGACCACCTCTCTACCCCTTTCCATGTCACTGTCTCATTTTTTGGTTCCCTTTGTTACCATATCTTGGAGTTTAGTTCCTTCTTGTCCCTACCTCTCACAATTCGCTTCTCTCACATTATTACATAAGTGATTACTAGCTAACAATATACCATGAAAGGTCTTGGAGCCACCAAGGTGTAGCCTAATTTCATGATCATGAATTTTTCCTTCTCCTCTATTGAGGCTAGTAGTCTTGTCCCATCATTGGTTCAACCTTCCTCTCGCTTAGCTAGGTATGTTAGATCTAGAATATTTTTATCAAACCAATATTTGAAGAATCAAACCATTTTTTGTTAATTAGACATATATGAAATTCATATTACAAAGTAAATGGAGATTCAAAAATTTTAGACTTTTGACATCAAATGTTAGGCCCACACAAAACCAATATTTACAAACCACATTTTTCAAATGTAATATATGAAAGAACAATACATTTCTTCCCATCCTCAAGGGAAATAACATAAATATTTACTTTATCTCTACATTTTACATCCTTGGTGTAGAGTCTCGTGGAGCACCTTTGACATTGACAATGATGGGAGACAATCATGGAAGGATTTTATTGGTATCACCCTAGTCCAATTTGTTGATGAAAATTCATTGAAACAAACTGGACATATTGTGGTAGCAACATGGTTATAATAATGTATATTAAAAAATATTCCAAAGGATATACAACTTTTCCATTTAATAACATTGGAATTAAGAAGGAAGCCCAAAGCAAAAAACAATAAGAAAATGTATAAGAAATATGCCAATTTGTTTCCTAGAATCCTTACAACTAAGTGGGAAACATAATGGTAATTACTACAAGGGTGTGATTACTACTTTCAAGAAGGCATACTCTTAGCCAAAAAGGACAAAATCAAAATGAATTCACTTGAGGATCATGCACATCAACAAATAGTGAAGCTAGGGCTTGGGTTAAATATAAATTCCTTAACCTTTTGAAAGATAAAGGAGTGAATCAAATCACAATAATTTATTATTCCACCATCATCATCATCACATCCTTAGTGCATCAATATTATACAAGAAACATTGAGGTTTTGTTTTACATGTAAAGGACAATAGAATTAAGACAATGTTTCATGAAAGTCTCCTATTTGGAAGTGTCATGATAAAAAATGATGTGTTCAATAAACAATCCAATAACGATTTAAAAAGGGTTTTTAGTGATAAATAGGTGTCACCATCATTTGTAACCATCCCATAGATTTATGTTATTTATGATAGAGAATATCTTAGAAACGAGTGTCTCAATAATTCATCAAGTAACATGTAAGAATTAAAGCTCCAACCAACACTTCCACTTGTGTGATCTTCTATGGTAGGATTTATAATGAGATATTGCATAATGCTTAGGTGGGTGCATGTGTGCAGACTATTAAGGAGAGACGTTGGAATTTATTTAATGCAATTAGAAATGAGCCTCATCCTAGATTCTCCATAAGTAGGATTAAAAGGGATTTAGGATCATGAGTTTGACCTTGTATGAGGAGCATCCATTTAGCCCAATTCTCTTTTGGCTCTAGAAACATGATACATTGCCACTATAGAAACCATAGTTGTGTTTTATGTGATCTAAAGGAGGCACAAATTACTTTTTGTCACTAAAAGTGAGAGTTCGTAAAGGAACAAAACATTATGGTTAGCTCTACTATGAAATACAGTGAGGAGAAAATATGAATTGGAGTGCACGTTGAAAGGGGTTAATAAGGTCAAAGACTACTCTGTCATGAAAACAACAAAACAATCTCTAGATCTTAGATAGTTAAAGAAGGAATTTGCTACATATATGGTCAACTTTTCGTGACAATATTTAGATTTGAATGTGAAGGCAAAGGAGTTGAGTGCCTTGGTTAACATGGTAATATCCCACTTGTATTTCTCATAGGAAGTGGTAAAAATTTGAAAGTGAATATAGACAAGATGATAACTTTGGATAACATGGTAATATCCTACTTGTAGTTCTCATTTTTTTTTTGTAGTTGACACTCCATCCCCTTTGGATTTTCAATCCAAGGACATTGTGGCAAGGGAATATGTTGAGGCTCTCTGATGACAAGCTTATCAATCACGTGGAGATGGAGATGAAATCCTCAACTAGGAACACATCAAATCAAGTGGAATATGTTAAACGCATTGAGGAAATTATATGCAACAAAAATTTAAATTATTGAAAAAAATTTCCACATGCCCAAGATCTCACATCATACCTATAAATCCCAATAAAACCCCCAATACAAATCTCCAATACCCTAAGAAACCCCGTAACGGAGTGCTCACACCCAGCATGAAAAATGTATATCATTTATCATCAATGAAAGTCCCTACATACCCAACTATAGATCATGCATTCCTAGAATTAGACTTAAAGAAAGGTCTCAAGTTTTTCACTTTCCCCCTTTCTCCCGTGATCATCAGTTTAGGTCATTGCATCATCAAGAAGAGCTATGGATGGATCAATGGCCTCATTCCTATGATATAAATTCAGTGTCATGGAATCAACCTAGTTTTTCATATCCTTCTCACTATGAGAAAGATCAAATTCATGGGTTCTTTTATTCCCACTTGTTGCAACCACTGTTATGGATGAAACTCTTTCTTTCTCATTACTTGATTAGTTATCCCCTGCTAGGGAATGAGACGGTGCCCTCGGGGGTTGAGAGAAAATTGGGGGAGTTGACTTTCTTATAAATTCCTTTTTCTTTATGATGATTTTCCCTCCTTAGTCCAACAAAATATTTGGATCCTTTTACTTCCTTAGGGTCCCTCCAACCATGGCTAGAATTCTTAGACACATGCGAGGAGGAAACTCATTTCAAAAAGGGGTAGAAAATTTGAAGGTGATAAGCCTGTTGGAAATTCTGGCATCATAAGGTTGTATTTTAATAGTCCAACGGTTGAAAAAACACAATTCCCATCCACTTGGGCTCTATTTTATCTGGAAGAAATTTATTGAGATCAACTTCAATACATATGCAGACATAGGTTAAAATTCCTTTTGATATCCTTTCCACAATTGTTTTGATGATTCCTTCAATTAAATTTCCCACTTTTCCTGAGAGATTTAGATGAGTAAAGTGAATGGGAAAGTTAGGAAGCCTGACCCATACTGGAGTATTCATTGTCAACATAGTAAGAGGATTTAAGCGTGGGAACCACGACTTTACTAATAGGCTAGATTGTCTCAAAAACCATGGATGTTGATTAAGTATTTTTTTCTTATCTTCAATATATTTGAATACCAGCACAAAAAAAATCCCTTCCAAAAAAATAGAAAATTTAAATTTTGATTCGAGTTCTAATAGACCCATCGAAGACCAAAATCCATTCAAGTGACATCTTATTGCCTTTCATAGATATTCATTTGCCTTTATATTGATATCAACATCTATCACTTTGAGCAACGGAGTGTCGATAGAATGGTCAACCATGAAGCGACGCCTGAAATATCCTTAAAATACGAAGGCCTAGGGCTAGAACCAGGCTTGAGGGCATCCTTAAAAGGCATGGTATTAGAACAGAAGGAGGACCCTCTCTAATGGCTCCCCTTTTGTCCTTGCAACAAGGGAGATTGAAGCGTCATTGTTGTTGCCTTAGTCACTTAGAAGAGACTCCTCTTGGAGTATCCTACCTTTGTAAAGAGACCTCGAAAATGCAACGAGAACAAGATTATGATTTAAATCCACATTAAAATTTTAAATTCAAATTTAAAAAAAAAAACAAAAACAACTTAAAATTGTTAGAACAATTACTAAAAAATGGTTAAAAACCAAAACAAAACAAGGGCTACATAGAAACTAGTATGTGCTACTTAGATTAAATATACTTTAATTAAACTAAAAAGAAATAAAGACATTAAGGTTTCCTCACAAAATTAAAACAACTAATATGTAATATCCCATATTAGATAACGTTTTTTTAATTTTGTGTGTGTAAAATGGAAGTGGAGCCATAATGATGCTTTGAATATTGATTTTAAATATGTATTTTATTATCAATAAAAAAATAAAATATATATGTTAAGCGAAACTATGCACTTAGAGAAGACACTCAAGAATGATATTGTTATGAAACCATCTCACAAAAAGATAAAAAATATAGATCAACGCCTTAGAATTCAGCCTCTTCGAGGGGGAAACCTCCTTTACATTACACAAATGAATGATTCTTTGATGATTCAAATGACAAAACCTCCTTTCTATATATAGGAGTCTAAGGAGTCACAATAGAACCCAGTCAACCTAACAATAACAATATAAAGGCACAAAAATACCAATAGAGGGATCCTATGGGGTACAGTAATAACAATATTTGGACAATAGGGGCACAACAATATTAATAAGGGATACAACTACAATAGTAATTGGGTAATCACTAGTAATATACATACCTAACTTGCCCCTCTCCTTCGAAAAAGTGTTTTCCTCAATGCTTGAGTAGTTTTGTATGCTTCTGTATAAACTTCTCATCCTCCCGTGTGGAATATTCAGCAGATAAGTTCTTCAACTTGATGAGATACTCCGAAATTGATTGATTTCGTAGCTATCAAGTTCTTGTTTCTGTGACTGCTTTCGGTTCCAATATAATTTTTCCTTACTCGTCAAGTTCTGGCAATATTGTTTGAACTAGGAGCGTGTTCCCTATAACCTTATTTAAACATGAAACATGGAAAAATAGGTGCACTCGAGAAGCTACATGAAGCTCCAATTTGTATGCCATAGCACCACTGTTTTGCAATACATTGTATGGACCATAATACTTTGGTGATAGTTTATTATCCTTCTTAGCTTGCTTGAGTGACATTTTTTATATGGTTGTAGCCGTAGGAATACCCAATCACCTACATCAAAACTTATTTCACTACGATGTTGATCTGCCTATTGTTTCATTCTATTTTGCGCAACACGCGATTATCCTTTAAGAGTTGGAGTACTTGTTGTTGATGCTTGATGTGATGTTCCACTACTTGAACCTTAGAATTTTCTCTTAAATATGATGTGATGGATGGTGGCTGATATCCATAAAGTTCCATAAGTGGGGTCATTTTTGTTGTTGTATGGAAGGAAGCATTATACCACCATTCAGCCAGAGGCAACCATTTCACCCATTGTGTCTATTTATCAGATACAAAGCGACGAAGATATCCTTCCAAACATTTGTTTACTATCTCAGTTTGCCCATCAGGTTGAAGATGATAAGATGAGCTATGATCTAACTGAGTATCAAGACAAGAAAATAAGTCTGTCAAAAAATTTCTAGTGAAAATGGGATCTCCGTCACTTACAGTAATCTTTGGGTTTCCATGTAGCTTTTGAATTGTTTCCATAAATGCAGTAGAAATTGTACTGACTTTAGATGGATGTGATAATGCACAAAAGTGTGCATACTTGGTAAGTCTGTCAACTACCACCATGATGACACTCTTTCCCTCAGACTTGGGTAAACCTATGATAAAATCCATTGAAACCTCCTCCCAACGTTGGCTTGGAATGGATAAAGGTTGTAATAGACCCGGGGTCTTAATTATTCCAACTTTATTTTGTTGGCAAACCAAACATTCTACCACAAATTTTTGAATATCTGATTTAAGGCCATCCCAAAAAAAATCCTTCTTAACCATGTGGTAAGTTTTTAAAAATCTCGAGTGCCCTCGTAACGGAGAAGTGTGCAATTCCATAAGAACCTTTTGTTTGAGTTGGGAATTCTTACAGAGGTATAAGCGACCTTTGTACCATAACAAATCATTTTTCCAGTTAAATGTATTAGATGTACTGGAATCTTGTTGTACCTTTTGAATAAGTTCCCACACTTCTTCATCATTCTTCCATTCCTCCCTTGCTTTTTTATCCAATCTAGTTGGACAATAGAAATGGCGCACAACAATGCTTCCACATCCTCATCCTTTCTTGAGAGTGCATCTGCCATCACATTTTGCTTCCCTTTTTGTAGATGATTTAAAGTCATAACCTTATACCTTATACCTTATACCTTTGTGACCCACTTTTGTTGCTCTTCAGAGGATAATATTTGTTCTAGAAAGTATTTAAGGCTATCATGATTCATTTTTACTGTAACATCCTTCCCTTAATAATAAA